>CM037853.1:116094879-116124419 GCA_021234595.1 Delia radicum
CGTGGTTAAGGCCTTATTTTATTTGCAAATCATTTGGGAATTTAGTTTTTGGCGAAATTTCGGAAACTTTTTCGGTTTTTACTAAATTTGTTTAATTTAATTGAAATTTTTGTGGTTTTTTTCGATATGGCTGGTGGCAAAAAGCACCAAGAAACTCCTGTATCCGCGGATTTGTCTAAATTGATACAGAGGAAAGCTAAGGTGATTGAAAGTATTGCAAGAATTCGTAAATCTATTATAGAAAAAACGATTTCATTCAATCCCTTTGAAATCGAATGTCGTTTAGAAATATTAAAAGACCATATCGCTCAGGCAATGGAGTATCAGTTGCAATTGGATGATTTAGATCCTACAAACAGCGACAGAAATGAACTTGAAGATCTTTGTGTGGGTACGAAGTCCTCTATTATTGAGTCTTCAGGCCAAGAATAGGAAAACGAGTTTGCCTGAAAATTCGTTTATGATGCAATCGCACCATTCTGGGCTTCCAAATATAAAACTTCCCAAGTTTGGCGGAAAATATTATGAATTTAAAAACTTCATAAGCCTTTTTGAAGAATTGGTCCACAATGATCCAGGGTTATCTGACATTCAAAAGTTTAATCATTTAATCTCATGCTTGTCTAACGAAGCCTTGGGCACTGTCCAGGCTTATAGAGTTTCTGAGGAAAATTATCCCAAAGCGTTAGCTAGTTTAAAAAAGGTTTACGATAATGAATGTTTGATTTTTTCCGATAATATATCGAGACTTTTTAATCTTCCTGCGATCACTAAACCTTCTGCTGGTGCTTTGAGAAGCATGATTGATACTGTCACTGCTATTTATGAGTCATTGCTTTCAATTGGTGATGATAAAAAGATTTCTAACGCCATTTTAATTCATTTAGTGATGTCAAAAGTCGATCCGGTCACTAAATCCAAATGGGATGAACAGCTTGACTTCGAAAAGCTCCCTTTATGGTCTGACTGTGAGGCCGTTTTAAAACAGACGCTATCAGCATATTGCGGCTGATGAATCGTCAAGTTCAAAATCAAACCCTTCGCGGGATAAACCCGACAACGCGCCTAAGAAGAATTCTAGGACATCACTATCTTTATCAGTTTCAAAACAGTCTGCTAATAAACAGCCTAATAACAAACAGTCCTCTAATAAATGTATATTCTGTGGCACTGAACAGCATAATATTTATAATTGCCCTTCTTTTGCCGCAGTGCCAGTGCTTCAAAGATTTGACTTTATAAAAGGAGTGCCTGCGTGTATAAATTGTCTTAAAAAAGGTCATACCGTAGCTAAGTGTAATGCTCAAAAGTGCAGAATTTGCAATGGAGCACACCATAAACTTTTACATCGCTACAGTTCTGAGACTCAAAGTGCAAATACTGTTCAAAATTCGACTGTAAATTATTTGCAAGAGCAGCCTTCGTGTTCTCACGCTTCGGTGCATCACGCATCAGTGAATAAAATGTTATTCTTGCCACAGCTGTGGTCAAAGTGAGAACCAGATCTGGGAACTATATTCCGGCTAGAGCTCTTTTGGACTCCGGTTCTCAAGTTAATATGATTACCGAGGAACTTGCACAGAAACTTAGAATGAAACGAGAAGGAGGCAGATTGGTTTTAAACGGCGTTGAAGATATGAGTGCTTCTTCTAAATCTAATGTTGAAATATCTGTCATGTCAAGGGTTAATTCTACTCAATTCTATTCAGAATTTTGGGTAATGAGGCAAATTTCTGGATGCCACCCTAATCAGAAAGTTCCGCGAACGGAATTAAATATTCCGGGAAATATTGAACTGGCAGATCCATACTTTGATGTACCACAAGGGGTTGATTTATTAATTGGTGGTGAAGTTTTCTTCGACCTATTGTGCGTTGGGCAAATAAGGTCTGATCCCAGCCTTCCAGTTCTTCAAAAAACTTCGCTTGGCTGGATTGTGGTTGGAAAACATAATCAGTCAAAGGGCTCAATTTCACATGTTTACCACCTCAGCAATACAATTGAAAACGAGGAAATTGTTGATTCAATTGTTCGAAAGTTCTGGGAATTAGAGGAATGTTCTAACGAATCAACAGTTATTTATACCGAGGAGCAACAAAAGTGTGAGGAAACATTTTAAAAATTCGGTACGACGTTTATCGTCAGGACGTTTTGAGGTCTCACTTCCTTTCAAATCAGATCCTAATCTTTTAGGATCTTCTTATGATACTGCTAAGCGGCGATTTCTTGCGCTTGAGCGTAGACTCTCACATGACCACAGTATGAGAGAAATGTATCATGATTTTATGAAAGAGTATGTCGACTTAGGTCATATGTCTAGTACGGACAATCAAATACCGAATATCCCTCATTATTTTATTCCGCATCAGTGCGTTTTGCGTCCTCAGAGCACAACTACAAAACTTCGTGTAGTTTTTGATGCTTCGAGTCGAACTTCTTCACGAACTTCGCTTAACAATTTGTTAATGGTTGGGGCCTACTGTGCAAGAAGAATTATATTCGGCTTTGATCCGTTTTCGATTTCATAAATATGTTATCACTGCTGATATTGAAAAATGTATCGCCAAGTTTTGGTTGGCGATCATGATCGAAATTTTCAGCTAATCCTTGGAGACAAAATCCTTCTGATCCGCTACAGGTGTTTCGTCTAAATACTGTGACTTATGGCACATCTTCTGCACCGTTTTTAGCGATCAGATGTCTTACTTATTTAAGCGATTTGTACAAAGAGACTTTGCCAATAGGGGCAAATATTATTCGCAGTGATTTTTATGTTGACGATTTGCTAACTGGAGCCGATAGTTTTCAAGAACTTGTAACTATTCGAGATCAGGTGACTCAAATATTGAGTTCAGCTGGATTTAACCTAACTAAATGGTTTTCAAATCACCCCGATTTAAATTTTTCCGATTGCAAGGAAAAATTATTGCATAATGATTCCGATTCGGCTAAAGCTTGGGCATTCATTGGGTTCCGAAGAATGATTCATTTAAGTTTCATTTGGAAGATAATTTTCATGATCTTAAGGCAACAAAAAGAAACATTTTGTCAGTTTCTGCTCGGTTGTTTGATCCTCTCGGACTTGTATGCCCAATTATAACAAAATCCAAAATGTTGCTTCAGGAACTTTGGATTCAAAAACTTGACTGGGATGAATCAATACCCATGCGACTAGATACTGCATGGGATAACCTAAAGTCTAATTTATTGACAATTGATTCAATTAAAATCCCAAGATTCGTCCACACAACTTCTTCAGCAAAAATCCAAATTCATGGATTCGCTGATGCCTCTATTCGGGCTTATGGGTGCTGCATTTACATAAGGAGCAGTGACACAAACGGAGTCTTTTGTCGGCTACTTACTGCCAAATCTAAAGTCGCTCCACTCAAGACGAAATCTCTTCCGAGACTTGAGTTGTGTGCAGCACACCTTTTGGCAAAATTGTGGACTCGAATTAAAACTATGATTAGCTTTGAAATCGAGAGTGTAACTTTCTGGACTGATTCAGAAATCACTTTATATTGGATAAAAACTCATCCATCCATTCTAGCAACTTTTGTTTCTAACAGAGTTGCTGAAATACAAGAATGGTCGAACCGCGCTACCTGGCGACATGTACCTACAAAGCAAAATCCTGCTGACATCGTTTCAAGGGGATGTGATGTAGAAGACCTTAAAGATTCAATTTGGTTTGAAGGTCCATCGTTTTTAATCGACGATATTTCAAAATGGCCTGTTAATCATCATTTCGAGTTAACAGAGAACCATGAATCTTTAGAATTACGCAGGTCTAATGTATTGCTTGCAGTAGAGAATTCTTCGGAATTAGAAAACTCTTCGGTTGTAGAAAGTTCTACAAATGAAAATTGTCCAGAAGATGTTGTGAAAAATATTTTCATAAAACTGATAGAAGATCATTCTTCATATAAGAAGATTATAAGAATCATGTGCTTTGTACTTAGATTCATTGATTTTGGACGGAAATGCGAAATTTCAAAGTCAAAATATCCTACTGCAAGGGAAATGAATTGGGCCTTTTATAGGCTAGTGGAAATAATCCAGAGAGAATCGTTCTCTGAGGAGATTGCAAAACTGCAAAAATCTCTGGTGTTACCCGTCAAATATACAAAGGTTAACACCATTTAATCCACAATTTTACGGAAGAAAAGCGAAATTTTTCACTTATCAGGGTAGGTGGGAGGTTGCTTAATGCACCATTACCGTATGATACGAAATTCCCACTTTTATTACCAAGGAAAACACTCTTTGTGACCCGATATTTACGCAATTTGCACCTCGATAATTGTCATGCTGGAACGAAAGCATTGATAGCCCTTTCACGGGAGAATATATGGATAATAAATGCCAGAGAGGAGTGTAGCAAAATTGTGCGTAAATGTGTTCACTGTTACCGCTATAAACCAAAATTGATGACCCAAATAATGGGAAATTTACCCACCGATCGGGTGAGAGCTCTACGGCCATTTTTAATTGTAGGCGTAGACTTTTGTGGTCCCGTAAATATTTCATTGCGAATTCGCGGTAGACCACCTGTAAAAATGTATATAGCGGTATTTGTTTGTTTCACATCAAAGGCTGTTCACTTAGAATTAGTGTCTGATTTATCGACTGATGCTTTTATTCTTTCATTAAAAAGGTTTATTGCACGGAAAGGACTGCCCAGCAAAATTTACTGCGACAACGCCACCAACTTCGTGGGAGCCAGTCGAACCCTCAAGGAGCTGTATCAAGCGTTCGAGAGGAGCAAAGAAGACGTCCTATCATACGCAGCATCGTGCAGGGTAGACTTTGTCTTCATACCTCCCAGAGCTCCTCACTTCGGAGGACTATGGGAAGCAGCCGTGAAACAGGCGAAGTTCCTACTTCTGCGGGCCGTGGGAAACGCATCGCTCAACCAGGAGGAAATGGCAACGATGCTTGCAGAAGTAGAGGCGGTGCTCAACAGTCGTCCAATCGCACCGCTGTCTCCAGACCCGAACGACGGGGATGCATTAACTCCAGCGCATCTTCTGATAGGAGAGGGTCTGCGTTCGCTGCCGCCAGAATCCGTCGGAGACGTCAACGACAACAATCTGCGGTACTTGAAGCGATGGCGCATGCTCTGCGCTCTCAAGCAGAGGTTTTGGCGAGCCTGGTCCAAGGATTACGTCCTGGGGTTGCAGGACAAGGGCAAATGGCACAGAGAAAGAGCCCAACCTAACAATCGGTCAAGTAGTGGTGGTCCACGAAGACAATCTCCCGCCCCAAGAGTGGCTGACCGGGATAGTCGTCCGCGTAATAGAAGGCCAAGACGGCAAGGTCAGAGTAGCGGAGGTAAAGACCAAAACGGCGTTTATAAGCGCCCAATTACTAAACTGGCACCACTACCAGATGTTTGAAGACCTACGGTCCTTCAATGGGGCCGGAATGTTGGAGCGCAATGGAGTTTTTTGGCCTGATGGTTTTCTCCATTTGGTTTTTTTTTTAAAAGATTCTTTTTTTTTACCCTTTGTTTTTTTTTATAATAATAAATTATTAATTGTTTAATTAAATGTATATTGGAGTAAATTATAAAATCGAACTTACGTCTTAACATGAATTATTAAATAAGACGTTAATCTATTACATGAATTTATCTACTATTGGCAACCCTTTTAAATGAATTTGCTTTTAATGTTAAAAATAACGGTTGTGCTGAAAAGAAAAGAAAAGCATAAAAATAAGAAAAAATATAGACAATAAAGAGTTGAGTTGAATCACATATATACATCAGCAAGACGTGTTTTATTACCGCTCAAAAGAATTTTTTAAACCGTCCACCATTTTTATTTTGTTTTTTAATAAACTTTATAAGTTATTTAAATTTTATTAATTTTCCTTATAAACCAATAAGGAACAACATCATGAATTACTAAAATTTGATTGAAAAATTAATTAAAATGCAGGTGAAATTTGTTCTTGTGGTGAAATAAGATAACTAATAACTTTAGCTAAGTAACTGATTTAAATGTAAGCAACAAAAAAATTTGTTCAATTAAATAGAACCCGTTTACTAACTTTTGTACTATTTTTTTTATGAGTGCAACAAATGTATCTAAAAAACAAATTTTAACATCAAGTTTAAAAATCAGCTGCCAAATAGTCCATATTTTAATGTGATAGATCTTGAATTTTTCAATTCGATTCAGTATCTTCAAAATCAAGCGCCATCAAAAGTTACTGATGATTTGATTAAATGCGTTGAAAATACTGAATAAAGTTCAGAGAAATTGGATGATGTTTTTGTTTTTTTTTTTTTTTACTTTGCAACCTTGCATGAAGTCCACAATGGCAGCAACTGGTGGTAATAAAGGTGGAAATAATCAAAATCAAACCACTTTGTTTTCTAAATAAACGAAATATCCACGATAGCTTTTGATTTTTTTTATATTTTATTATATATATATATATATATATAGTAACCACCAAAATGTAAAAAAAAATTAATTAGAAGTCGATTGGTAAGCAAAACATAGCACTTTTGTTCGAATTCGTCCCATTAGTTTATGCACAAGATTCTCATACACTTTTCTGGATACAAAATTCCATTTAGATTTGAACTCTTCTACAGTTGACACTGTAATTCCTGTCTTCTTTTGAGTTCCTTTTATTATTGACCAATATTCATCTATTGGACGTAGTTCTGGACAATTTGGTGGATTGTTTTTTTTTTGTACAATGTTGTTTTAATTGTTGGCGTATCATTCAATTGTGGCTTTTGCATAATGACAACTGGCTTTGTCAGGCTAAAATAACGGTTTTGTAGTGTGAGATCTTACAAATGGTAACAGCCGCTTTCTTAAGCATTCTTCTCTATAAATTTTACCATTTATTGTATCAGTTGTAAAGAAATGACTTGATTTTCTCCCACAAGAACAAATTGCATGCCAAACCAGTTACTTTTTTGTAAATTTGGACTTAATTTTCTGTATACATTGATTTGGAGCATCACCATGACTACATGCTGTATAAAAGTATTGTCCTGCAATGTTCAGGAAGTTTTGCAAAGCAATAAGTTTCATCATTTATTATCACTCAATTATATTTTTTTAATTGTTTTTCGTAAAGATGTCGACTGCGTGTTTTCGATGATAAATTTTGATTTGCATAACTGTCTGGATATATCTGAGCTTTATGATATTTGAGTCCATTACGATTTTTGACATTCTGAACAAAATTTTGCGATTTCTTGATTTTACTCGCGACTGCTCGAGTTGCCAAATTGTAGGATCCTTTTAAAACTCTTCTATTACCTTTTCCGCTGCTATTAGATCCCTTTGGCCATGCTCGCCACCACTTCCCCGCCTTCTGTCAATTGACAAGCATTCATTAAAGTTTTTAATAACGTTTCTTACTGTGGAATATGGTAATTTAACATTTTTTGCTATCAAACGTATGTAAACGTTTTTATTTTTATTTTATTCATGCAGAATAAGTTTTTTCGATTAAGCTCTGAAAAAATTTTTAACAAAACTTCATTAAATTTTGAAAAATATATTTTACTGAAATAAATTGAGAAGATAAATAGCCTACTCAAATCATACATTTTCTTTTTATTAGTCAAGTAGTTTTGAAGAAAACATAGATTAAAAATGGTTCGATTTTGGTTATTTCAACCTTTAGTAACAAAATTCGGCTCATAAATGAAGATAATCTTCGTCGAAATGTTATTTTACCAGTTTCCATAATACGCAGTAAGGATAGAATTGAACAAGCGAGCCAAATATTATTTGTTATTTTACTTGATACGAGGTCGGATCAATAAGTCCGTGACTTTTTAAATGAAACAATGTTTTTTTTTTGCAATTTTAGCTCAATACACTAAGTCCAACGTTTCTCCAATTTTTGTATCCCTTCCAAAAATAGGATTTTTCGAAGTCCATAAAATAGGCATCTGTTTGATCAATAATTTCATCGTTGGAGCTAAATCTCTTTCTACCTAGCCATTTCTTTAGGTTTGGAAATAGGAAATAGTAACTGGGGGCTAAATATGGAGAATATGGCGGATTAGGTACCACTTCGTAGCCCAATTCATGGATTTTTGGCATTGAGAATGCACACGTGTGCACCCGTGCATTATCTTGATGAAAAAGAACTTTTTCTTGGCCATATGGGGTCGTTTTTTTTTAAATCCTAGTTAAATGGTCCAATAAGTTGGCATATTATTCGCCGTTTATTGTTTTTCCTTTTTGAAGGTAATCGATGTGGATTATCCCGCGTGCATCCCAAAAAAACTGTTGCCATCACCTTATTAGCAGACAAACTTAACTTTGCCTTCTTCGGAGCCGGTTCACCCGGAGAAACCCATTGTTTAGACTTCTGCTTGGTCTCCGGAGTGTTGTTATGGATCCATGTTTCATCCACAGTTACAAAACGCCGCAAACCTCATTCCAATTGCGGTTTAAACAACTCCAAACAATTCTTTGAAGTTGTCACACGATTACGTTTATGGTCAATTGAGAGCCAAACGCGGCACTCATCTTGCAGACAGCTTTCATTTAAAACTGATCATTTAAAATCGAAACCACACTGCCATATGAAGTGCCTGTGGTATCAACAATCTCACACAACTTTTACTCTTCGATCGACCTAAACGATCTCGTGGATTTTTTTCGACATTTTCGGGAGTATTGACTTGTGCGACCACAACGAAAGTCAGTAAAACACTTTTTTACCATTGAAATCGATAGTGCAGAGTCCCCATAGTATTTATCAAGATTTTCTTTGGTTTGATTGACGGTTTTTTTTTGCAAAAACTAATGTTTAATGAGCACTCGAAATTCACTTTTTTCCACGAGGTTGTATGTTTTGCACAGCTGTTAAACGCAAAGTAAATGACGGAACTTGCTCAAAATTTGACCGTCGTCTATTAACAGATGGTACTTGATGGGAGCAGTGTTGTATTTCATATAACTACGAAGGAAGTTTGAAAAGTAACGGACTTATTTTCCGCCCTCGTATTATTGTTTGTAACTTCACTTGTTATTTATTGCTATTAAAATATACTAACATTCAATGAAATGAAATGTATACTATATTATGGAACAAAAAAACACACCTAATGTATACCAGAATTAGGAAGTGAGGTAGTAGTATTTTTCTTATTTCTTAAATATTGTAGCAATCGTTAACGATTTCTTCTCTTAAACATTGACGTACTATGTAAAATACTTGTAAAATAAAATGTTTTTTTTCCAAAAAGTTTGCGTTTTTGTTTCATAGAAAGAAGGATTAAATGACAAAATTAACTGTTCCAAAACTTTTGTCGTGCACTGTAGATACAACAAACGCGTATCTTAAAAACTATTTCTTAAACAATTTTAAGAAAAAATTTGTGACAATGTCTTGTTACAACCCTAACAAAAATTGATTTTATGTATAACACCAATCAATGATTTTAAGGAATGATGATTGGAATTTTGATTAACGCAAAAATCGAAGGTTCTTTGAATCAAACACGTGTTGGATTTTAAAAAATTTGTGTTTCTTCTTGCGTTAAGGTCTTAAGAACAAAATTTGCCATTGTCTTTAGGAACTTTCAACAATGAGCTGTGGTAGCTGGGGATGATTGATGCGGTTGGTTGCTGCTGTTGCTGCTGTGGTTGTAGTAGTTGGTAAATACAAAGCCAATTCTTAAGCTTAACTTAGGACACTCACAATGATCATTGGAGTTTTGGCGAAAAGATGTTGTGCGTAAATCTTAAAGTATATTTTTTTGTGTTTTTTCTTACACTGTTGAGCACATTTGTTTGGTCAGACAACAACAAACATAAAAACTTAAGTTATTCCTAAATATTTAAACGATTTTCATCCAATTAAGGATTATTTTTTAGAGTGGTTTCAGACCACAAATATTGTATCTTGTTTGTTTCGGTAGCTTAATTAAGCATTGTGAAAAATAAAACATGCCGACAAATAGTAACTACATTTTTTCAATTACAATAAGTTTAAACAACTGCTATTAACTAGATCCAGGACTAACACCATTTACTAAATTGTTTAAGGAAATTATATATTTTTTTTATATAATAAATATAGAATTTATTCTCTTTAATTTACACAACCAAAGGCTTTAGGGCCATATATGATTATTAAAAGCTAATTAATAACATTTTCTATATAAAAAATAAATAACTTAAAACTATCATAAATAATAATAAAACACATTTCTTTTTAATTAAAAAATTGCATTTAATATAAAATAAATAAAAAGTTGAGAGAGATAAAAAGATAGCGAACACAAAAAATTGCAAATCATGAACAGCCACATAATCCTTTAGCTTCTGCCTAAAGACCTGGGGTTAAAAACTAAAACTTCTCAGGTGTATAGGTAAATCATTCCATATTCTCGAAAGCCTAATCTCAAATAATCGCTCAAACATAGTCGAGTGAGGTATTGGATATACCAATTGGGGGTTTCTTTCCGAATTTGAGAAAATATAATTGTTAACTGGAAAGCCATTTGCCATCACCTTGTAGAAGAATATCAACAACCTCATACCTACATAATTACAAAAAGAGCACCCAAGAAATTGGACCACATACGTGGTGACATGGGACCGAAGTCTTAGAGGAAAAACTTGTTAGTAAATTTGATATTCGAGTCACACAGACAAAATTTTCTTGTACGAGTTCTAATGGTCTAAAAAGAGCACATGTTCACTATAAAGGTACACCCAAAAGTGTACCTTGAAAAAAAAAAATAAATAAAAAGTGTGAAACATGCGATTATTTTGCAAATTCTAATTTCTTTAACATTTTAATGCAGACGATTTAAGTGTATTATGTGCCATATCTATTGGTACATTCGGACGCAAGGATGTAATATCAAGTGAAATTAATTTTTCATCATCTTGCATCTTTAAATTTTTTATCTTTTCTCTAAAATGTAAAGAATCTTCAGTTAACTTCTATCTATCTGCAATCAAGGTGCAGTTGATATATTTGACCTTAAATTTGTTCATTTCTAAAGATGAAATAATGTTCAATTTTAAAACATCTTTAATTAAAATATTATTTGTCATCTGTAATCTGGTAGTTGAATCTCTATTCGATAATTTATATGTGTCAAAATATAATCGAATTTATTTATTGCCACAGTGGGTATCCCTCTCATCAGCATTTAAAATAAATAGATCCTTATTATCATTTAAAACTTTCAGTTAGTTTCTTTTATCATTATAAAATTGTGAATGGGGATTATTTTCCTACCCCTAAATTACAAGTCAGAATTTTATCAAAATCTGAAGATGTATGCATGGTTCTTTTGACAGAGACATGTGGTCCAATCAATCCTGGGAACCGGAAGATGGTTCTCACATGTGGTTCACTGATGGCTCTAAGCAGTCGAATGGTAACACGGGTGCGGGCGTCTTTGGACCAGGCTTCCAGCGTGCTTTACCTATGGGAAAATATCCGTCCATTTTTCAGGCGGAGATTTGGGCCATGTGTGTCTGTGCAGGGGAATGCCTGCGAAGGGGAACGCTCAGATCTCGCATCTACATTCTTTCTGACAGTCAGGCTGCACTGAGGGCCTTAATGGCGTATAAGGTGTCGTCTGGGTTGGTCATGGAATGCATTCGGACTCTCAATAGGCTCGGTAGGGGAACTCTCTAACCTTGGGGTGGATTCCTGCTCATGAGGGGCATGAGGGCAACGAAGAGGGCAGATTGTCTTGTCAACCGCGGGCCCGAAGGCCCTTTATTGGCCCTAAACCATTCTGTGGAATACCTGCGGGGTATTTTAGGGAAAGGCTCAGGGCATGGAGAGTCTGAATTCTCTGGTTACTAGGAAAACTCTACTGGTCAGCGCCAGGCTAAGAGATTGATCTCTTTTTCCATTAGGGGGTCGAGGCGACTCTTGTCGCTTGAAAAGGGGGGGTTTTGAAGACCCTGGCGTCGTACTTAACTGGACACTGTAATCTCAGATACTATCTTCACAGGAAGGGTCAATCGGACACGGATATGTGAAGGTTTTGTGAGATGGTGTTTGAGCCTCGGAGCATGTTCTCTGGGAATGTCCCAGGCTTGTGATAGGAGACTTAGGTTTATAGGTGATCGCTTCATTTCGCCTTCTGACATCACGAACATTTTGCCTAATAGAATAATTGACTTTATAGGCAGCTTGAATCTCTAGGTAACTTTAGTCAGCACAAAAGACCTGCATTGGTCGCGGTGCATAGTGCCTTCTGATCTAATCTAATGGTTCTTTTCATTCTTTCCGGGTTGGGTTCTGGATTTTTATACGTACTTTCCTCATCAACATGAAGCATACGTTCATCCAAAAAAAGCCATTCATACGTCTATTTTAGACAAATATTAAAGGTGTTTTTAGTAACTGTGAAATCATTTTTGACATTTGCATTTGGGAAAGTACACAGCAGCTGTACCATATTCAAATCGTTCGTTGAAGCACATCTACTTACAATTGTTAAGTGACAAGACCACAGCATAGAGCTGCAAAACTATCGATAGTCGTTCCATTCGATAGTTTCGATAGTTATTTTTTAACTATCGATACTATCGATAGTATCGGATATTTTGAAATTGTTCGTTTTTTTTTTGTAATTTTTATTAGGGAAACAAATGTTTTAACGAAAAGAAATTCATATTTTATTAAAATTAATATTAAAAAACAAACAAAACAATAAAAATAGACAAAACGCATAAAAACAAATATAATAACGAACTCACTGAGATCAGTTCCCAGTTGGCAAAAAAAAAAAACACCGATGACATACTGCTGACTCTCTCTTTATTAAACTGCTGACATATACACCATTTACACTTACATACTACATTATTTACAGATGTTATTCCAAAAAGATCAATTTTAATGAAAAACTCTACTTGTAATACGAAAATTCCATTTTAAGTTCGAAGACTGTTATTCGAAAATTCTATTTGCAATTTGAAAATTCCATTTGTATTTGAAAAACTCTAGTTGTAATTCAAAAAAGATCAATTATAATTCAAAATAGATTAATTGTAATTCAAAGATTCCAATTGTTATTCGAAAAATACCAACTGAATTTCCATTGATATTTTACTAATCACAATTAATCTTAATACGAATTACAATTGATCTTTTTCGAATTACAAGTAGAATCTTCAAATTACAATTGGAGTTTTCGAATTTCAAATGGAATTTTCGAATTTCAAATGGAATTTTCGAATTACAAATACAATTTTCGAATTACAAGTATAATCTTCGAATTAAAAATGTAGTTTTCGAATTACAAATAGAATTTCGAATTACAATTGATCTTTTTCGAATTACATCTGTTAATAGTGTAGTATCAGTGGCACGAACAATTCTTTCGAACAACCGCGGACGAACTGCTGACTTGTCCCTGAGGACATTTGGAAAATCGTATGAGGATATCAACAATTTTATAAAGAGAGGGTCAGCACTATGTCAGCGATGATTTTTGCCAACTGGGTTATTGTTAAAAATAATATCAAATATAACTTATTATTGGGTAACCCAATAATTTTTGTTGATAAATAAAAGCAAATCAACATTTTTTGCTTTCAAAGAGGTTTCGTCGATCTGAAATTATTAATCCAGCTTTGCTGAACATTCTTTCAGACTCCGTTGATGTTGCAGGTATGCACAAATAACGCAAAGCACATGGTTTTATTCCAGACAACCCTTTATCATTGTGCTGAAAAGAGAAAGTTGTGTACGTTACTGAATTGATACATATTAAACTTGCTTCTTACCTTCCAGTACTGCAACGGATCACTTTCTATGGGAGAATTTTCATTTTCCATATATTGTCTAATATATATTATGGCATCCGCTTGGTATGTTCTCACTTTTGCTGGCAATTTTATTTTCGACAAATTTAAGAAGTTGTGGCTGTACTTTATGCTGAATATTTTTAGATGTTGACGGTTCTGCATTATCGTGCCGTGGGGCAGTTACCTTAGACAAATTAGCAATTTCATTTTGTAAAATTGTGCGCCTCTATCTGCATTGCTTGCAAAACGGAACCCTTCTTTTTTGAAGCGGGGGTCTAATAATGTTCCTAATCTTGCAGCTGTGCGTTCTTCGTACGGAAATAACCTTTTTTTTACTTTTCCATCAGGAAAACACAAGCCTGGGATCCTTCTGATGTTTTTATTTTATTTTTTAGTTCTTCAAGACTTTGAAAAATTCCACATGTCAAAGGAATGATTAATGAAATGGTTACAGCCGTGCTTGAAGATGTCTGAACAGTGGCATTATCAAAATGGCATAAATAATTCTTTGAGATCTTGTAAAACTTCGATGTCATCAGCTGTAAGAGGTGATGGTGCTTTTGGTGTAGCCAAAAGTATATTGGAAATGGAACTATTTGTCAATAAAATCCTTTCAATCATTCTCAAAGCACTGTTCCATCGCGTGGGTACCTCCTGAAGTAAACTGTACGGCTTGTCTCTCCCTTGGTCAGCTTTAAATTTTTCGTATGATATCGTACTACTCTTAAAATATGTAACGATCCTCTTACATTTTGTCAGAATAGATTTTATATACTCCTGTGCTAATAGGTCTTGTACTACAAGATTCACAGTGTGTGCGAAGCAAGGGAGATGTCTTTTTTGTAACAATTCACACGCTTTTTAACATGGTACTGTCATTATCTGTCACAATTGATGTCACTTCGCCATAATACCCACTCATCTAATATTAATCGTAATGACGATGATATATTTTCTGCAGTGTGATTGGTAGCGACAAGGAGTTTTTTTGTGGACAAAACAGCTGATCGCAAAACAAATTCTTTTGTTATAAAGTGACAAGTAACAGTAAGGTACCCTTCGTTAGCACGCGATGTCCAGCAGTCCATTGTTATTGCACATTGTTCCATTTCAGTTAGAATCACTTGCAAATTAGTTTTAATACTTTTGTACAAACCGGTGCCATCACATTTACCAGGAGTGGTTCGAGATGGTAAAGTATAACGAGGATCTAGACATTTTACAAACTCAACGAAAACCATATCCTCCACAATACTAAATGGTTGCACGTCGGTAGCAATCATAGTCATAAGAGCACCATCAAGAGCTCGTTTACGTTCAATATTAGATTCGTAGGTTTCAGTCTTTTTAAAAAATTTTCCTATTGTATTTGATGGTTTTGGATTTTTCTTGTAAGAGGCATGAGATCGTTGAGGTGGTCAAAAAGGTTGATGTGTTGCCGCTAGTTTTGTAAATTTTTCCACATGCACAGCATTTGGCATGTTTCTTTCTGTCCTTAGTCCTCTCAAAAAATTCCATACCTCGGAAGTTCCCCTTCCGTGTTTTTTCAATGGAAGATTTTCCTGATCAGACTCGCTACCCGCTACTGATTTCTTCAACATCTTCTGGCTTGTACCTATTAGGGAAAAAGATATATGATATGTATGTATAAAAATAAATGGTTACACAAATTTAGCATTTACATTACATACTGTTTGATTTTTGCAGATATTTTTCCATAATTTGTATTGGTCAATAACACCACCAAAACGCCAAATAATATCCGGCTAAAGTTAAAATAAAAATAAATTTTATAAAATTTTTGCATTTTTATTCATTGTTTGTTTACTTACGTGAAATTCAGCTTCTTCTTCTTCAAACGCCACCAGTAAAACACAAACTAATGCAAAAAAAAAACAAAAAAATAGTGATTTTTTTTTTTGGCGATAGTATCGCTATCGGAAAAAACTATCGATAGTCCATTAAAATAAAACTATCGATACTATCGATAGTGCCAATCGATAGTTTTGCAGCACTACCACAGCACAACCTTTCCATATTAACACACCTTTCAAAATTAGTTCATGGTGTGATGACAAAAATTATAGGAATGATTCCCTTAAAAATCGAATACATGGCACTGGATCAGTCCTGTACGATCTTTGCACATTGCCAATATTAGTCGACTTCCCGAATTCCTATTTCAAACCATCTGCTCACAAGTGCCATCTTAGAGTAACAGGTATGAAAAGCAAATGCATCAAAATCAACAGCAGGAAACAGCAACTGTATCGTTCAAAGTGTTCATACTAATATGGACAACAGAAGGCAACACTTTTTATTGCAAATGAGTAACTTGAATGTAATTTTTCGTTGGTGGCTTTTAAAACTTTATCTTTTCAAATTTTGAAAAGGTAAAGAGAAAATTTTTAAAAATGGAAAAAAGTGAATTTTCAATTGCTCATTAAACATTATTTTTGCGAAAAAAAAACTGCCAATAAAACCAAGGAAAACCTTGATTCAGTGGTAAAAAAGTGGTTTTATTGACTTTCGTTGTGGTCGCACAAGTAGAAATGACGCTGAACGTTCTGGAAGGGCCAATTGAGGTCAATACCACCCCGAAAACCGATCGAAGAATAAAAGTTGCGTGAGATTGTTGATGCCATAGGCATTTCATATGGCTGTGTGGTTTCGATTTTAAATGATCAGTTGGGTTTTAAGAAAGCTGTCTGGCAAGATGGGTTGCCGCGTTTGCTCTCAATTGAGCATAAACGTAATCGTGTGACAACTTCAAACGATTGTTTGGAGTTTTTTTACCGCAATTCGAATGAGTTTTTGCGGCGATTTGTAACTGTGAATGAAACATGGATCCATTACAACACTCCGGAGACAAAAGCAGGCAGTCTAAGCAATGGGTTTTCTCCGGTGAACCGGCTCCGAAGAAGGCCAAGGTAAGTTTTTCGGCCAATAAGGTGATGCCAACAGTTTTTTGGGATGTACGCGGGATAATCCACATCGTTTGCCTTCAAAGGAGAAAACAACAAACGGTGAATATTATGCCAACTTATTGGCCGCGATTCAAGAGGATTAAAAAAAAAACGACCCCATAGTGGCCAAGAAACAAGTTCTTTTTCATCAAGATAATGCACGGTGCACAAGTGCGCAGTCTCAATGGCAAAATTCCATGAATTGGGCTAGGAATTGGTACCTCATCCGCCATATTCTCCGGATTTAGCCCCAGTGACTATTTCCTACTTCCAAACTTAAAGAAATGGCTCTGTGGAAAGAGATTTAACTAAAACGACGAAATTATTGATCAAACAAATGCCTATTTATGGACCGTCGATAAATCCAATTTTTGGAAGGGAGTACAAAAATTGGAGAAACGTTTTACTAATTGTGTTGAGCTAAAAGGAGATTATGTTTAAAAAATATTTTTTTTTTTTTACAAAAAAAAAAATATTTTTTACAAAAAAAAAAACTATGTTTCATTCAAAAGTCCGACCCTTATTATCCGCCCTCGTGCCTTCACATGTGCATGATTAGAACATCAACGAAACATAGTTTTCAAAAAAAGTTTGCATGAATTGGCGTCCGTTCCCGGTACAAAACACACCAACAATTTTAAACTAAAAAAAAAAATTGGTTTAAATTTTCGACCAACATGTATTTATTTGATAGTTGCTGGCAACGCCAATTAAGTACGTGTTGAATTTATCTTTTCAGTGTTCGGAGAGTGTGCAATACTAAATGGAATCAAAAAAGTTGAAGGCCTCAAACTAAAAAATAGATAGAAAAAAAGTGATTTTTTTAATATATTTAATGAACTGTTGATTTTGTTTCCTAAAAAGGCGGTCACTTCATTTTATAATTATTTTTTTTTATTTTAATTTCATGAATATAAAATCGTTACGATAATGTTTTTCCTTGGAATTGAAATGGTGTTGTTAAAACTTGTAAATGTGTAAGTGTACCATAGAGAAAAAAAACAAATGTTTCTAAAATTTTCATTATTTTATTTTTAACATCCATTTTATTTAAACCTTGTTAACTAAATTTT
Source organism: Delia radicum (assembly GCA_021234595.1). Taxonomy (NCBI): domain Eukaryota; kingdom Metazoa; phylum Arthropoda; class Insecta; order Diptera; family Anthomyiidae; genus Delia; species Delia radicum. The sequence goes on from CM037853.1 coordinate 116,112,706, forward strand.
TTTTATTTTTTTATATTAAAAAACGGAAAAAACTCCATGTTCACACTAATTTGAAAAACATCATTTACTATTACTATTTGACTCCAATTTTTTATATTTTTCTGTTTCTGTCTGGACATACTCCATCAATCATTTTCAAAATTAGCATTTGTAAAATATCCACCATCTATCGTTTTCATAGACCATCATAAATTTTGTAAATTAAAGCATAAAAGTTTAGTGTTAAAAACATAAATCCTACTGTGCGCGACATAATTCTTGTTAGATTTGGTCTATAAAAAAATTAATCATGTTTTTGTTATGTTTGTGTTTTAATTTTTTGGTTCTGACAACAAAACATACCGCAACCTTTTCAATGGTATAGTTTTTATGGTTTTTTTTTTTTGTTAAGAGTTTAAATTAATCATCTTAATTAAGGAGTATGTTATTTGAATGTTTTTAAAATACAGGGTAAACCATTTAAGGGTATCTATTTTAAAATGCTTATAAATCTCCACCGTTAATTTTATCATATTACTGATACTTGTGTGTGCTAATTTAATACAATTTTGTAAAAATAACTTCGGTATATGATTTTCTATTATTGTTTTAATATTTGGTGTAAATTCTAAAAGAAATTGTAATTCTAACACTTAATTTTGGAAGCATTTTAATAATAACATGAATTTTTCCCGGATATAAGTAACAATAAAGTGATAGACACTCAAAGCAAAATCTCATCATAATTATGAAAAATTTTAAAATATGATGAAAAATATTATTGATTTTCACAGTTTTATTAGTTTTTTGTTTTTATATACATCTAGATTATTTTTATGTTATTTTTACTTTATAACTAGCTTCCAACCTCCGTATATTTCCAAAAATAAAGCAATCTAACATATCGCACACCTAGTACAAAAGTGACTCAACTCAAAATTTTTAATTTTTCAGAAATAGAAAAAAAAACATTTGGAACTTTATACCAATTGAAGCATAAAGAAAGACATAACTGTGTTTTAGCAACAGTTAACAACAACAAAATACACTGATATTTTTTTAATAGATAAACAAGTATATTGTGCATAGTTTAAGAATATAAACCAAAAAATTAAAATTTGGAGTTGAGTCACTTTTGAACTGGGTGTGCAATATTAGCTAGGTTGATACTAGTATTTCGATCTGGCTAATGATAACACATCAGAAACCTAAGTTTTCGAAAAGTTAGGGACTCCAGGATAGGCAGAGCTTTAACAAAAAACATATTAATTATCAATTTTGCTCCATCCTTGTCTTCTTAGTAATTACTTTTCGTTCAATGTAACACAATGAAGCTGTTTCATAAAAATTCAAATTTAAGACAATCTTTATCATATTATGCAATGTTTCATAATATGAAGAAGTTTCATAGCTTTTCATGAAATGTTTAATAAATGTTATAAGACGATTCATGATGCAAATTCATAAACTTTTATGAAATGAAAAATTTTCTTTGGTAGCGTTTAAACACAATAAATGCTACAGCCAAAGACGAAAAGTTATATTTAATACATTACACAGCCCGACAAAATTAAAAAAAGATCTTTGCTTTTTTGAATTATCAACTGATTCTAGTTAATTTGGGTGCACTGAATTCAAATCTGTAATCAGTTTGCCTCTATCAGCTCTAGTTTTCATAACAATTAAACCCTTAAACCCCACCCACAAATATGATTGATGCATTAATCTACTATAGAATCTTCCAAAGAAGAGATTAATACCATAATCTTGGATAAGCTAATCCTACTTCCTGAGATATGTCCATCCCACACATTGTTACTTTTACAAAATACGACAATTCCTATGGAAAAGTTTTACTTTTTAAATACTTAAAAAAAAGCTATATCATGAAAACAGATTTGAATTCAGCGCACCCAAATTAACTAGAATCAGTTGATAAATTCAAAGAAGCAAATTGAGTGTTGGCCTGTCTTATTTTTAAACCAATATTTTTGCATCTGTAATTCAGAATATATCAATTAAAACTCAGAATTTTCAAATTCAGAAATTATCATTTGATATTTACTTTTAGTAAAATTCAGAAAAAATAAATGAAGTTAAGAATTTTCATTTTGAATTGAAAAACATTAATTGATGTTAAGAATTTCCATTTCTACTGAAATTTATAAAAATCCGTTTATATTCACAAAATTCCATTCCATGCAATATTATGCACATTAACTAATTAGAAATTCTGACTTTCAATTGAATTACAAATTACGTTTTCTTAATTTCAAATGAAAATTTTATGAAAACTGCATTACATTAATGAAGAGTTTCCGGTGACATCGTATAGATCTAATGCAAAAATTCATTGTTATAATGCAGATCATACTCTCACTGTACACTCAGGGGAACAAATGTCATAGATGATTTTTTGTCATAAATAATTCATTATATTTATGAAGTTATCATAATTATGATGAAAAGTTTCATTCGAAATGATGACAAATATTTCATAGACCTTCACCATTTCATAAAAAAGTTTCAGTAACTTTGTGGAAATAAACTTTTGCTGTTTGTTGAAATATTTTTTTTTTTATTTGAAATTTAGAAAATATTTGCAATTTCAGTAAGAACATAATTGGCTTAAGGGACTTAAGTCAGGTATAAAACGAAAATTTGGAAATACAATTTGGAAATACAAAAATTTACAATAGGTTTTAAGCTCAGCCTTTAGAATTTTTAAGACTCAAAAACTGGCACAGCGTAGTTGAAATTTTAAAACATCAATTCGAAACTATTGGAATGCTTTACCCCGAATTTGGGTATAGTAAAACGTGGAAATCTCTTTTAAAGAAACATTTTTATTGTTTTTGATAACACTTCGACAAATCTAGTTGTATCCGTGTAGAAAATTTTATTCAAATATTGTAAGTTATTGAATTTTCTATTTAAATGTGTGATTTTTCAATATTTTTTTTATTGATTTTTTAAATATTTGCGATTTCAAAAGGTAAAATAATAATTAAATAAATAATTTTATTTTCTCATATGCAATGTATAAAACACATTTCAATGTTTCAATTTAGTACTTTTTGGGAACAGCAAAATTGGACTTATCGCGGTCAAAAACGCATGAACATTTTATGCAAAATTTCTTTTCCGAGTGATGTATTAATACGCAGTGAAAATTCGTCATCATATTTATGAAAAACTTCATAAATATGAAGAAAAACTTCATTGATTTTCTCCCATGCAACACATCATAAATATGATGAACCTGTTTCATAAAAAGGCAAATTGATGGCAGGCTTCTTCGTACTTAAGAAATGTTGCATAGACATGATAAATTTCTTAACTTTTTATGAAATGCTTTGTAGATGTTATTGAATACTTTATAAACAGAATGAAGCAATTTCATTAATTTTTATGAAATTGTCAGGTTTTATAAATTTTATGAAACGTTTCTTAAATATTATAAAAGGTTTCAAAACGTTTCATATTACACTCAAAGGAAAAGCTTCATCACATTTATTAAAGGTTTGATAGATTTCCATTCAATTTACCGTTTCATAGTATTTGTGAAACATTTCATAAAAAAACAAAATCAATTTCATCGTATTTATGAAATGCTTCACTATGTATATAAAATAAATTTTGTGTTAGTAACGATTTTCATATTTTGGGTTAATAAAAATATAGAGACCATCATATAGATCATTATAATTATTTTTGTTTATAAACTATTTCATCAATATTGATGAAATTCTTACATTGGACGGAAATTTATGTAACTTATTCCAGTTTTTCTTTGGGTGTATATTTTAAAAATTATATTTAAAATTAAGAATAAATTGAATAATTTAAAAATGATTAATTATGAAACAGTTTCATCATCATTTAATGAAACTTTTTTCCTGATTTTAACAAATACAAATTGGTCCACCCTTTACTTAATATGTGTGGAACATTTTTTACAGATACTCTTATTGATCGATTTTATTAATGGTTTTCAATGTCATTGTTGTATTTCAATTTTGACATTTAAACATTGATTTTAATTGAGTTTTAAAATTCTTAAAAATCTTTGATGTGTACTAAAAAAATAATTAAATAGGAGTTGCAAGGAAACTACTCTGTGTTAAAGCCGCACATTTAAATAAAACTTGTTGTTGTGGAAACCATAAAATATTTTCAGAGGTAGAGGTTTGAAAGCCAGTTACAATAACTTACATTTTGAAGAAAACATATTCTTATGTCCGTCTATTCCATACAGAAAATTATAAATGTTACTCATCTTATTGGATTCTTTAGGTTTTAACACTCCAAAATTGGTGAGGTAATTTAATTTTCAATAAATTTGAAAAAAAACATGCAATAATATTCGGTGAAAATAGAAAAAAAAAAATTAATATCTTCTACCTCTTTTTTATTTGTGTTAAATTTCACAGAAATTTCAAATATTTTATAAAAGAAAATTGAAAACTGAAAATGAGAAGTTGTTATATTGAGATTTTAATTACAAAACACAAAATCTTCGCGGTAAAAAAAAACGCGTACTAAAACTATATGTAAAATTATGTGTGGAAGATATCAGATATAATCATAAATAATCTTAGATATGACTTTGGGCTTTTGAAATCTTTTTGTAAGGCAGCGCGTCTATTTTGAAATATAGCGATCATTAGACTTCTGCGGCTTAAAAATATAACTTTAATGAAGTGAAAATTTATAGCAAATTTATCAAAATTAACAAAATCTAAATATTTTTTGGCAAATCTACTGCAATTTTGATGAAATGTAAGTCTTAAACTGTCAAATATTCCAATAATAGTCGTTATAACCACTTGTCTGTGAAATGCCTTAAAAAACGTTTACGCCTTACATAATCAGGAGGAATATCATATAGGGAACAATATTTAGCATATGCTGCAATACATGATATCATACATACCCTTATATGACTTTTTGATTGATTGTATGAACCCATATGTTTCTATACAGGGCACAAATCTACATACATGCTGATATATGAAACAATACATATTCATATACTACCATATATTATCATTTTAACCAATGTATTTGTAATATAATAGTTCTAATTAAAGAAGAAGAAAAAATAAGAGTTCTATTCATACGAAAAAGTTTGCGACTATAGTTAAGACTGTATTCCAATTGTGTTTGTTGTTGCAAGAGTCACAACAAATTTTGTTTTTTTGAAATTTTGTTTCATTAATACAAAAAATAAAGACCTTGTACAGGCATCATCATAAAATGACAAATAAAGTTGAATTTTATTGCTGTTTTCTAAAGAAAGTTAAGACTTTCAGTCTTAAAAATTGTCTTATGACCAGTGTTGCCAATTCAGCAGTCCAGTTTTTCCGGCTAGATTTAGCCTTTTTTCAACACGTTTAGCCGGAAAAAATTGCATTTAGTCATTAGCCTTTTTTTTAGCCATTTTTAGAATTTTTTTAGCCATTTTTTAGCTTTTTTTTAACTTTTTAACTTTAAAGTTATGTAGCAGTTTTTTTTTTTTCCTTTTAAATGCTAAAAAACGCTAATAACGGTACATTTTCCACTACTAAAATATTACAACCATTCAATATTAATATTTATTCAATAGCAATAGAAAACTAAAAAAGTTTTTAATACAAAAAATAGAAAAACAAATAAAAAGTGAAAAATGACTTCCAAATATTCTCAGAAATTTCGCAGTGAATTTTTATCTCACCCAAAATTAAAAGAATGGGTTGCAGAATACGACAATTCTGCAAAGGCATTTTGTAAATATTGTAAATGCGAAATCACAGAAAAATTATATGATTTAATTGCTCACTCGGATACAAAAAAACATTTAACGCTATTGGATATATTGTTAAGACCAAGCCTTTGCCTTTTAAGCCAGTGAATTTTAAGCTACAACAGCAGGAGGCTACTTTGACAATGTATATCGCTGTTCACAGTTCAATTCTACCAGTGGATCATTTAGGTGAGCTTTGCAAAAGAAAATTTTGATTGCCCGTCTCTAAAGTTGCACAGAACAAAATGCAGCAAAGTGATTAAAAATGTTCTTGCTCCTCATTTTGATGAGGAGCTCTCCAATGACATTGGAGATAACTTTTTTTAGCATACTAATTGATGAATCGACTGACGTAACATTTACTAAAATTTTGGGTAAGTTTTATTTCAATCATTTAAAATTGGTTTACTAACTTAATATTTCTTAGGACTGGTAATTATTTACTTTAGTAAAGCCAAAGAAAAATTGTTTCTACATTTCTCTGCATAGAAGAATTGAAAATGGATCAGCGGAGAATATTGTCCGTGGAATTAAAAAGGCTATCGAAAAATTTAAACTAAATATAAAAAATTTGGTCGGAATTGGTACGGACAATGCAACGTTATGATTGGAAAAAATAAAAGCGTTTAAAAAAAGAAGTTCCAGATTTATACTCATAAAGTGTGTGTGTCATTCACTCCAACTTGCAGTTAACCAGGCTTTAAAGGAATACATTCCGAAAATTTAGAATTTATTGTCTACGAAACATACAGTTGGTTCAAAAAGTACAAGCCGCCAACGTTCCTATAAAGTTTTATATGAAAATTTGAATGGAAAGGTAATAATCTCACATATTTAATTTTTTTATATTCTATTTTCTTCTTATTTTTAGGAGCCTTTGAAAATACACGAACGTCTGACACTCGTTGATTGTCAATAGAAGTGGTAGTTTCAAGAATAACATTTCAATGGGATGAACTACAGATGCATTTCGACAAGGCAATGGCCGATGAGAAATGTCATAAAGCCAAAATTCTAAGTGAAATGTACAATGACCAAGAAATTATTTATATTTATTGTTTTTAAACCAATATTATCTGAAGTACAAATAGTCAACAAAGTTTTCCAAAGCAATGAAAACGATCCAACCCGTCTATTAAGAGAAATTACCTTGCTCATAAACTTTTTTAAGAGGAAAGGTTTTAGACGACGCTGATGTCGACATATTGCTGGAGGATTTTGAAGAATATGTATCATATACTTGTAGTCTTGGACATGAGTTCGAAACTTTCGTAAAGAAGTTAAAAAAATCTGGACAGTTAAAGAAAAGTCAAGAGATTAAAATTAGATCCAATTGTACAAACTTTGTAGTCGGTCTAATAAATCAGTTAAAACAAAGGTATATACTATAAAATTTCGAATTATTTTAAACATAAATGTTATTTTTTTTAATTGTTTTAGACTTCCAGATAATATCAAAACTCTACAGAACATTGATTACTTTTCAGTGCAAAATATTTTAAAATCTTCTAAAGAGAAAATTTTACCAATTTTAAATTTATTTAAATTGAGTGACGAGATGATATCAAAAATAGATGAGCAGTATTCTAATATTCAATATTTAAAATGGATAAATACCAACAATACCGTAACATTTTGGGCAGAAGTTTACAACTATCGAGATGCAGGTGGAAATAACAAATTTAAAGAAATTTCTGAGTTTGTTTGAAGCTTTTATGCCTTCCCTGGTCAAATGCTGATGTAGAGCGTGTATTTAGCCAAATAAATCTCGTAAAGACAAACGTTAGAAACAGACTACATTTGATAACAGTCAATTCAGTTTTATCCATCAGGTAAATTTTTGATTTAACAAAACTATTTTTTATATATATTTATTTATTTTTTTAATTATTTATTTAGATACGGCTTAAAAAGAAGCGATAAATGCTGCTTTCATATGAAGTGCCCCAGAATTACCTTAAGTTAATAGGATCTAATGAAAGTTATGATGACAACAATAACGAGTTGGATGTTGATGATATTTGGTCATTCTAATAGCTTTTTAACAAATTTTTAAACTTATTTTTCTTTTATTATTTTTTTTTTGTTATAACTTGTCAAAAAATGTACTGAATGTATAACAAATGGTCTCAAATTTTACAATTTAATTGTAAAATAAAATAAAACATGAATTTTTCTTATTTTTTGTTCATATATTGAAGACTTTTATCTAACTTTTTTTTAGCCTTTTTATAGCCTTTTTTCCAAGAATTTTAGCCTTTTTTGCCAATCAAGTTCTGACAACACTGGTTATGACAGTCACAACAGGAATAAGCCTGTAAATTGTAAAATTGATAATTCGTGTGTGTAATTTCGTACTATCCAGGACATTTGATAAAAATTGAATATTTTGTCAAAAATTTAAAAAAAATTCAATGTTTTCATCAAAATTGCATAATTTTTGAAAATATATATCTGTTCAATTTGGTAAGACTATTAATTTAATGGTCTGGGGCCAAAAGACCAAAATATTTAATTGATATTATGACTACAAGATCGTAAAGCTGGTTAATTAACAACAAAAAAATGTTGACATAAAAAAAAAAATTATTTTATGTAATTTGATCCGTATAGGGTTTATTCCCCTTTTGGCCAAAAAAAACTCCCCAATTAAAAATATTAATATAATGCAGCAAATAAATGCATCAAATTTGATAAATACTTATATATAATTGAAAAACAATTTGATCTGGAAAATGGTGATTCATATTGTATATAAATGAATAATATTGAACTGAGTTTGAAAAAAATTCAGAAAATACATACACAGAAAAAATTATCAACCTAAAATATCTAATTAAAGCTTTGATTTGAATTTAATTTGTTTCTAAACAAATACTTGATTGAATCAATTAATATTTAATTGACTTTTAAATATATAAATACATAATTTATTTTAGACGTAATTCTCAAATTATTTTTTCATAAACTGTATGCTTAAATAGAAAATTTTCAGTATAAAATATCAAATGAATTTGAAGTTTACAAACTAGAGTTGTGTCGTTCATGAACGAACTAGTTCAATTGAACGACTCACTCAATTGAACGATATGACTCGTTCACCAATATTCGATCTTGTCGTTCAATCGTTCATTTCGTTCTTTTTATTCACAGAGCAGTTGTATCTCTATTCAATTAAAACTGCTTGTAAGAGCAATTCTTTTTTTTATGAAATAGTAGTAATATTGTTTCGAATTGGGAAAAGCAATTATAGTCACACAAATAAAATGTTTTTTACACAAAATAAATAAATTTTGTTAGAAAAGTTGCAAATTTTATAACACTTTTTGTCTATGTACAGTAAAATTTGTGAAAAAAACTCGTAAAACATGAATAGTGCGTAATAATTGTCAATGAACGACACAGTTCACAACACGCAGCATATCAGTCACAAGTCAAAGGAAAAAGAACGATTGAACGATTTGAACGAACTAGTTCACTGACTCGAATTGAACGATACTGACCTAGTCACCAAAATGAACGATTACTCCCAACTCTATTACAAACAAAACAAGCACACACACAAACTTACAAACAGGCGTAGCATTACCAAAATCACACATACCAACGTATCTTTAACACACATTTTTTGTGAATATCATATTTTTGTTTTTTTAGAAGTTATTTATAACTTCTTTTCTTTTTAATTTTCAATAAAAGTTTTAATTGATATTATCATTGCCGTGATAGATGCAAAATCAATAAAATATTAATTGATTTAACAAATTTTTTAATTTAAACCCCCGTTTTCAGTTTTTTCTGTGTACATCCAGTGAAAATACATTTGTTGAATTGAATACAGGAAGCTAGATATTATGGTCCGATTATTAAGAGCCAAATTTGAATTAAAAGTACAGGCAAATAATAATTGTATATGCCAGAGTAAAAATAATACTCTTATATAATGTGATCCAGTTTTGTAAAATGTAATATAGTTAAGTATGACATCATGTATATAAAAATACAATTTTACTTGCCACTGTATTTTTTCGGACAACGGCATATTTAATTGTATCTTACAAACGTTGTACCATACGTTATTAGACGGGCAGTATATAATTGGATTGGCACAATTAAATTAATATATAATACATTAAACTCAAAATTTTAATATGAACTTGAGAATTTTCATATCAATTATATTAAATGAACAAACCAATTTAAAATATCAAACAGCAAAAATTTTAGTTTGGCACAAATTTTTGATTTTTAAGCAAAGCCAAATGTATTCAATTTAACAAGCTTATTTTCAGCTTTCATCGTATTATATACAAACAACAATTTTGACAATTTATTTTTAATTCAAATGAAAATTTTAACTTTACATAATTTTTGTCATCACACCCCAAAAACGGCTTTGAGTTGTAAGTCTTAAATTAAAAAGAAAAATTAAACTTATAAGAACTTCAGAAACCCTACGGGAAATGAAGGTTGCTTGATCCAAAGTGACAAACATGTGACAAAGAATGGCCCACTTAATATCTGGACACAAGTAAACAGACATAACAACGCCCGAGATGAAATTACGAAATTGATTTTTTTTTATATCTTTAACTGTACTTTAAATATTTCAGAACCTACACCCAATTATGGAGACATTCGGATAGGAATTGCAAAAATTGTAAGAAATAAACAAAATATGAAAACGAAAAAAGTTGCATATAAACGGAATGTGGTTAATGGCACTTTTCAAAAAAGAAGTTACGCTAAATCTTAGCAGCAAAATTAATGCCCTTATTTTGTAAAACGCTACGCCTCACTTCACTTGCGTTGGCCTTATTTGAATTTCTTAATTCACCTCATTCAAAAAGTGACTGCTCGAGTTGCAACAGCTGATTATTACGTTATTTGAAACTCAAATGTTTGAAAAAGCCAATTGTGTAAAACGCAACGTTTACTTTTTATCACTTGAACTGTCAAATTAAACAACCAATTTTTGAAGCGTTATCTTACATATTTTTAAATAACCACAAATAGAAAAAAAATATTTTAGTTTTCTGTGTTTATTTTCTATAATGTTAACAATTTTCCACTTGTAATATTTTTTAATAAAACAAAAACACTGCTTTTTAATTATCACAATTTAAAAAAATATGTTAATTTTAAATAAAACAAATGAAAAGAAGCTATAAACACAAATTTGAATTTGGTTTAAAATTTTCAACAGCTTTATTTAGATTTGTATTCACAATCCCAGCTGATGAAGTTACCAGATCGTAAAACCTGGTTTTCTCAACTTTTGTTTTAAGGTCAGAACTGTCCTGTATGTAGGAAACCATAATAACGCAATGGCTTAACAATTGAAGTGATAACGTATTAGTTCAGTGTTGAGACAACGCGGTGACGTAGTGATTTATAAAATAACATGTTTTTATTTAGAGTTTGTGTTGGCGTAGGTGAAGTGTTGAACGCAGGGGAAATACAAAATATGGGCATAAATGTATTTAGGATTTCGGATTTGTTTACTAGAATTATCTTTGAAAATAATTGGTACACACATCTACGTGTATGTTGGGAAAATCCATACTTCTCGAAACACCTATATATGGTTGACATTCGCATTTTCGGAAATTTTTTTCTACGCCATTTTGCGTTTTTTCACGAATGCACACATGCAGACGTTGTATGGCATCGTACTTTTATTGGTAAAACTATAATAAAAAAAAAACACAAATTAATTTGTTGCAGTTTACGCAAATGGAAAGCTATTAATCTGAAATAAAAATTTTATAAAATATGGATAGATGTTTAACAAAATCCATAATATATATAATATATTATTCGCCAAGATAAAGTGTGTAAAATCTTAAATCTTTGTGATGCCATGGTATTCAACAAATTGGTAAGGAGCTTAAGAGAGATAGGCCCCACAGGCCCTTCCACCATAGAGCGCCAAAATGAGGTACCTCGT
>CM037853.1:116124519-116359519 GCA_021234595.1 Delia radicum
GGTCATGAATCTGAAATTTATGTTTCGTCAATTTGTTATAGAGTATGTTAGCTGTGTTTGAATTTTATTGAATCATAGGTGGTCGAATTGTGATGAGTTCACATGTTTTCACGTAGTTGCGCATTTTTAAAATATTTAATTTTTTCAAATTTTATATTAAAAGTCTATTGAATGTAGTAAAATTTCTAACAGTTTTAAAATTTAGTTAAATTAGTATAAATAATATAGATTGAAAACATATAAAATCAATTAATCGACTTCTTCACCCCTTTGATTTCAAACAGACTTGGTATATAAGATTACATCATAAAGTTATAACCTCTTCCAAATATAGGATCTTGACATATCGGGTTTTAAATTATGAAAAATTTTCGAAAATTTTTAAAAAAGTAGTCGTACATAATATTCCATATCTTAAGCTGCGAGTGTAATTGATATCTCATTTAAAGCTACTAAATTATGGTTTAATAGGGCACGCAAATTATTTACTTCTCCATGGCAAAATGCATTATTTTCAAAAACCGCAGTCACATAACTGTATTTCAAAAAACTGGTTTTTTAAATTTTAAAAAAAAAAATGTATTTAAATATTAAATTACTTCGCTATGCCGTGTCCAAGTCTCTATGTGAAGCTCTCCTAAGTTATAGAATAAAAATGTGAAAATTTTAAACTTAACGGGCGCTAACTCAGAAAATGCAGGACTACCACGTATGGTATTTCGTGACGGTATACAAGAATAATTTATAATTAACATATAATATGTTAAAAGTTTTTAGAAAACCATTTTTTTTGAACCCTTATTTAAAAAAAATGCATTTAAATTCAAGAAGATAAAATAGTAAAACTGAGATTAAAGTACCTTTAAATGAGGTATCAAGGACTCTTGTTAGACTAAAACAGTTAAAAAGATATGCGTAATTATGTGCAACTAAGGAGTGAGATCGAATAAATCCTAACACAAGATTATCACTTATAACTTTTGTTATAGTTAAAAGTGAACTTTTTTTTGGATCAAGTTGTCTTTTAAAAAGTGGGCAGATAATGTGTATAAATTATTAGCGAAAATTATTGGCGACGTTGTTAAAAGATAACTTGAGTCAAAGAAAAAACTTCACTTTAAACACAAAAAAAAAGTTATAAGTGATAATCTGTGTTAGGATTTATTCGATTACACTCTTTAGGTTTGCAAAACTTTTTTTTGTTTTTAATAAATTATTTTTTTACTATATTTGGTATAGTTTTTTAGATTTTATCCATAACTTCGAATGAAGTAAGAGCTCCACAGATTAAGTTGGCAACGGTATAGTGGAATAAATTATAATTAACATATATATTTTAGAAAAATTTAAAAAGCCAGGTTTTTTTGAATCTAGCGGTTTAAACCTCAGATTTTGAGAAAAAAATAGTTTTACTAGGCCAAAAAAAATTATTATTTCCTTATTTATTTAAAGCACGACAGCAGTGGCCGTTAAAAATACATGGATATGGCTTAAGTACGAACTAAAAAAAAAAAATTAAAGTTAAATTTTAGATTTTTGTTTCATATTTTAAAACGCGATATTTCCAAATTTAGAGTCAACAACCCAAAACATATTTAGATAACACTTACCTTCCATATAAAGTTTGGTTCAATTTTACCCCCTGTATAATCCGAAAATTGGATATTTTTTATGGTTTTATAGGGAATGATTCTATACTAAAAATAAATAAAAAAATTGTCAATCTTTTATCCCTGCCTAATTCGGCCACGTTTTGAAAAAATTTTAAAAATTCTGGTTCGTCGATTTCTTGTCGAGTATGACAGTTATGGTGAATTTCATGAAATCGGATATGGTCGATCGGATTTGTGCTGCGTTCACTTACCACCGTCTTGTTTTTTGTGTAATAGAAAACTCAATTTATTTAAAAATCGGCCAATTTTAGATGTTTTTATATCCAATCTGAAAGTTTTATCATGTAACTCGGATAGGGTTTTTTTTGTCTATATTTACAACTAATACGAGTATACAATATACCAGCATTTTTAGTTGTTCTCTTTTTCTTTTGTTGATGTAAAACAAAACTACAATTTATATTTATGCACTTTAAAAAAACTTTTCTTTTGACAACTTATAAACTGTTAAGACTATTATTTGACTTCATGTTTTAAACATTTATTTGTAATATTTATTGCTTTTTAATCCATTACGTCCACTGTCCCTATATGGGACACCTAGATTCTTGCTTGTTGTCTGAAGCAATTTGTCCAATAATTTAAGAAGAACTATTTCTGAAAAGCCCACATAATTTAGAAATCAAGAAACAAAAGTTTTTTCTAAACACACAATTTCTTCACCATTAAATTAACATCATTGGACAGCAAATGAAAACAAAAAAAATAAGTTTTGGCAAATACAAAATTTAATTTAAAATTTTTGATAATAGTGATATGATTGTATGTATTATTAGTATTATTATTTGTTCAGTCACGTTTTACAATACCGAATTACGAAACGGTTCGATTAGGGGAGCTGTTTTTTTCACTTTTTGTTTTTTGGCAATTTATGCTATAAACACATAGACCACAGCAGGCTACAGAGCTACACGACTACAAATGAATTTTTATTTCAGTAGTGCCAATTACATAATTTTTTTGCTTTATTAAAATAGAACAACATGTATGGGTGTAGGCACGTATACCAAAAGTTGTCTTAAAAATGCAATTACTTATTTATAATACATTATTATAACGTAAAAATAAATTTATCTAACCCCTCTTGATATATAATGCAATTATAGCATTTAATGTTGCGACGTTTTTTGTGTTTAACAATATAAAATATTTTTAAGCACTAATTTGTTTACATATTTTGTTTTATTGTCAACAACTATTTTGTTTTGTAGCCAACAAAAATAGAAATTATCCTAAGTTGACTACAGCGGCAAAAGTAGTCGGGTAGCCGTGGTAGCTGTGATGGTGCCAAAATAATATTTTTCATATAAACGTGTGTATTTTATTTTTGACAGACTGTAGTCGTGTAGCTGCAGTCATCTATGTGTTTATAGCATTGAACGAAAATCTTTAAACTTTTCTCAATTTTTGATTTCATTTTATTCTATTTGACGCCTTTGTCTATCATATAATTACATTTTCGCTGAATTTTCTTCATCAGATTTCATTTGGTCGTTAATGGTTTAACAGCAGTTTATGAAATATAATATTGTCAAGATGATTGAAAAACTTTTCTTATATAAAATATGTTGGATATTAAAATATGAGTCATATAATATGACACAAAATACTTTATGATTAATACATACACATTAAGGAGTCATTCCACACAAAATACTACTTCATGTTGCTCATATGCACTAGGGAGTTTCAGCATTTTCACTTTTTTGAATTTCAGCAAGTTCGTGAAGCGGAATATGAACACTTATGGCGCAAAAGATTTTTGAGTACTTTGTCGGAATTTTCGAAGGGGGGTACGGGGTCACTCTAATGGATTATGTGCAAAAAATAGGTTATTAAACAAAATTTTGTTTAATTTTTTTTGTGCTTTGTTTT
This sequence comes from Delia radicum, assembly GCA_021234595.1. Classification (NCBI taxonomy): domain Eukaryota; kingdom Metazoa; phylum Arthropoda; class Insecta; order Diptera; family Anthomyiidae; genus Delia; species Delia radicum. The sequence continues at coordinate 116,128,068 of CM037853.1, forward strand.
CCCAAAACCAGATAAATCACTACTCAAGAGTTCTAGCCTACTCAAGAGTTCTAGCCTACTAAAACAATTATTCGGGGTACAAATTATTTATTTAAAGGTCACTCTGATTACCTTAAAGAAAAAAATTCAAATTCGTATTGGAGAGAAATAAATTTTGTTGTAATTGATACCTGTTTCGATAAAAAATCTGCAGTCCGCAAACGACTACTCCAATTCTTCACACAGTTGTATGGAAGTGGTATAGCTTTCTCGAGTAGTTGTTCGCTAATGCCACAATTTTGATCAAATTATTTTAAATTTTTGAACACGGAAGTTGTTAAAGCAGGCCATTGCTAAAAATGAAAATCTGTTTTAAGATTTTCTGAAACCACCAAATTCATTAATCTACATATTTTCTAACACTTTTTCGAATACTTGTTCTCCGGTTTCGATGGGAACACTTTAAAATTTAAAACGAGCTATCTATGAATATATTAAGTCAAACTTTAAAAGTGGTAAGTTTCAAAATCAAAAATTAAAAACTGTTTTGTGATCTAATCGAGTTTTTTTCGAATAGTAGTTGCCCAGAACACAATGTTCATTCGATCGAGGTGAGATTTTTAGGAAATATTCTTCGGAAATCCACCTTCCTAAGAAGTATATCTTTTTTAAATATAAACAGTTTTACATGAGTTCAAACTAACAGGAAGAGATAGTTTCACTACTCAAGGTACTCGGCGAGTAGTTCGAACTAGACACAAAAAAAAATTAAAAATTCAGTCACGAAAGCCATCCATTCAATGACTTTAATTTCTGAATTTCCACCAACATTGAAAATTTCAAATTCAATTTGAATTGATAGCTCTTTAATTGAAATATTTTTCAATTAAATACTAGTTTATTTAATTAAAAAGTGATCAATATTTTATACCTTCTAAAAAAGCAAAAAACAATTGGATAAAGTGTTGTTGTAGTACCAAATGCTTTCTTTATCGCTTGAATTTTATAATTTTGAATTTTAAGCAACATGTAATTCTCGTTTAGTTAGCAAATTTTTGTATACTTATGTGACTAAAGTTAGAAAAAAAAAATTGATTTTTTGTACATAAATTGGCATTTTTGTTAAATTCAGTGTTATTTCTTAATAATGGTTAAATTTTGTTAACCAAAATTTAACATTAAAAATTACATTATCAATTTTATGTCAATAATCTAGCACAAATATTTAGAATGAAAATGAAAATTATTCAAGTTCTATATTTCTTTATTAATATATTATCCTAACAAATAATCTACAGAGTTTTTTTGTTTTCAAATGTATTATTTGAAGCTTTCAGGAATGTGTTGATAGATCTAATTCGGGAATTTTCAAGGTTCCCATCATCAGAACACGTTTTGAAAGAAGTGACAATACCATGCAAAACATCAAACATTCATATAAGCTAGTTTACTCACTACATGAGAACTAATATATATATGAGCTCGAAGTTAAAGATTATCACCATTGATCAACAAATAAATTGAAAACTTGTTTGTTATGCGCAAGGTCCACCTTTGGTGGATATTCAATACACGTTTTTGTTTATTCTTGTTTTTTTGTTTGTCTTTTATACAAGTTTGATATAATTTTATTAAAAATAAAAATTATGTTTTTTTTCGACCTTAAATTGTGCAGTGTAAATGAAAATTATTAAAGTTCGAGGCAGTACTCTATATTTCTTTATTAGGATATTGTCCTAACAAATAATCTATAGCTTTTTTAATTATTTAACCCTTTCAGAAATGTGTTGATAGATCTATTTCAGGAATTATTTCTATACATTATTTGTTAGGACAGTATCCTAATAAAGAAATATAGAGTATGGCCTGGAGCTTGAATAATTTTCATATTCATTGCACAAATAAAGGTCGAAAGAAACATAATGTTTATTGGAGATTTTTGCATTTTATTCATCGTCTTCTTAGACAGTGTGCAATTAATACTATAATTAATATGCACATATTTTCAATTGTTTGAGATAGGCGTGGTAGAGAAGATTAAGCATACTTTTCTAAAAATCATAACTAAATTGTAAATTTTTAATTGAATTAGACTGCGCAGTTTCTGGTAACACAACCTTCATCAGTAATCCTTTTGACAATACTGTAATTATTTGTTATGGTTTTTTATTGTTTGTTTGCATCTATATGAAATGTTTATTTATTAAATGCAATCCTGACCGTGGCTTGAACCTGCTTTCTTTGCCACATGCACTTCGCACTACACATTAGACAGGCGCTTTATTTTTAATAAAAATTATATCAAATTTGTATAAATATTTAGATTTAAACTACTGAAATTAAATTATTTTACTTAACAAAGGAATACACCAAATGAGAATTTATAAAAATCTTATTGAAATAAAGTCAAAATATTTATTACTAATACATAAACATTTATAAAAAAAAAAACAACTATGTACATAAATAATACAGAAACCAACAACAATATGTTGAGGTAATTTTCTTTTTTTTTATATAAAACGCTTTTAACCGATAGGATAAAAAAATATCAATAAAGTTGCCAATTTGAGCAATTATGTAATTGATTCAATTAATTTTTAATTGACAGATTTTAACATTTCAACAAATTAATTTAATAGAAAAATGTTGAGAAATATTCTTTTCTGTGTTACTCGAGTTTCATGGTATATTCGAGCTACTCGTGTTTAATCGTGGTCACGGATTCGAAGGAACAAACGTTTAGTTTACTTAAAATTATACAATACGAAGCAGACATTGTTACAAAATTAAAAAAAAATATATCCCTGCACAGTTTTGTTAAACATATGCATATATTTGGAAAGCTATCGCTCTTTTCTAAATACTTTTTAAAATTATAAATGCCTTTTTGTATAGATATATACAGGGTGTCCGCCGGGAAGGTATACTACTTTGTTGGTTTATAATTTTTGATTAAATGAAGAGAATGGATCTTATATTGATAAATGTTTTATTTAATGTCGGCAATTATGAATGGAATACAATATCAGATAAATGTCCGCCTCGTTTAGCCTCACAACGTGAGCCCTTTTGAGCCCATTTTTCATTACATTCTCACACATTTCACGCGGTATTTCATTAATTTCATCACGAATATTTTGTTTGAGTTGCTCAAGCGTTCTGGTGTGTTTGCATAAACCTTGCTTTTCAGATATCCCCACAAAAAGAAGTCCGGAGCAGTAAAATCAGGCGACCGTGGATGCCAATCAACATCATCATTTCTTGAAATAACACGTAACTTTCTCATCGTCACAGTAATCGATGATTGATTTTGATAAAATGTTGTAACGATTAAAACACTTTGGTTTACCTAATATTTTTCCATAAAAAATTTTCCACGTGTCTACTTCACGACTGCCAAATATTTTTATATAATAATTTTTATTTATTTTTTTTTATTTTATTAATTAATAATCATATAATTACAAATTATATACTATTATCCTAACCGAGCACTAGCTACTATGGCCTTCGGCGCGTTATAGCGAAAACAGACCAGTGCCTCTGGGTGGGAATCGAACCCACGACCCCCGCACTAATAAGCTAGCACGCTACCAACTAGCCTACCGGGGCGCACTGCCAAATATGAACTGTCAAAACTAATGTTTACCAAAATGGCGGCAAAACAAAGTAGTATACCTTCCCGGCAGACACCCTGTATATATTAGAGATGAAACAAACTGGAACGATGGATGGACCCAGTTTTTTTTTTTTTGTTTTTTAATCTCATTTTCAAGAACACCTCTATTTCACATTATTATTATTTGTCAATTTATTTAAATACAAAAACAAACTTGTATATAATAATTTTTATCCATTATTTGTTTTCAGACCTGGTTCTTTACTGACACTGATGATCCATATTATCAACAAAAAACAAGTAAGTTTAAATTAATTTGTATTTTATTTACACAAAAAATCTTAAATTCTTAAATTCATATAAATAATCAATATTAATTTAATTTAGCCTTAAGCAACTAAATATAAACAAAATTTCTAATTAAAAATTTTAATTTGAAATATTTGTACAACTTTATTTAAATCTGATTTAAAATATTCGAAAAACACATTTTGCAATTTAATTTAAAATGCGGGCGCTTCATTATTCAGCACATTTTAACAGACAACACAAATCAGTTTTAAAAAAAGGGTTTACAGTATGAAAACTACGCGTTGTTGTTTGTTTCTTTGAAAAGGATCGTATATTTTTAATAACTTTTTTTTTTTTTTTTTGTTGATTATTAATGAATATCGGTAAAAGATAAAGTATAAACTAATGAAAAAAGAAATAAGTTAAAATATATGTAGTAGTGTTTAACTTTTTATGGTTACACAAAAACAACATAAACAACCAACTGACAAACATCAGCAGCAGAAACAACCAAAAATAGCCAACAACATACAATAATCCATAAATATTAAGATGTCCTTAAAAAAAGATTTGTCGATTTTCGATTTAATTTCAAATTTTTCCAAATCGAAGAATTCGTTTTTTCCCACCAGAAAATGGTCCATTTTAATTAAATCTAAGTACACCAAAATTCAAAATTTTTGTAAAATAAAATTTTTTATTTTACTTAACTAATATATTCTTACTCTCATATATTCAAAATTATTCAGGTATGGAATTCAGACTTCATCCGTTGTAATTAAACTAAATTGTGCTGTGGCGATGCCTCAACCAAAACGCAAAATTGTCTACACTGAACATAAAAACCATACGTTAATAACGTTGTGAATAGAGACAAAGACGATTAGAAAATAAACAAAAATCTAAAAATAGAATATTTGTGTTTGTTAGTGTGGGTAACTTCTGAGTTAATATACAATAACAGAAAAAGCTAATAGAAAAGAAAACTGCAATTTAGCTACATTACATTCGAGGCCATACTTGGGTGTGATCGCTAAACGGTCATGACTTGGTATTGTTATGTTTTTAATGTAAGAAGAAGCGCAGGTTTGATTCTCACAGCCTCAGATTGTTAAAAAATTAATCATATATAGACAATCTGGCAATTATAAGATACACATAATAATACAATTTAAATGGAAAATTACTGATCACGCCTATCCATAAAAAGGCAGAAACTAGTCTAGTCTGATTTAAATAAATTAATTGTGTTTATAATTTTTAGAGAAAACGTTGGTTCTCCTTCTTAATTTCAACCTTTCTAAATGAAAAAAATTATAATTCGTGTTTGTGTGTGGAGCGACTCCTTTCCAGGACATTTTAAGAACATTTATTATTTTGTCAAAAGTTTATCAAAATTTGAATGTCTTCATGAATCTTTGCATAATTTTCTTAAAAGTATCAATTTTATTTAAAAATCCCTTAACCCTTAGTGACCCAAGAAATTTTAAATTATAACTACAAGATTATAAAGCTTTTAAATTAATAAAAAAAAAATCAACTTGATCAAATTTTTCTTTTTATGTAATTTCATCGATATAGGGTTAATTTTTCCACTTTTGATCAAAAAAGATACTATCTAACGAATAAGTGCAATTCCTTATTGTTCCATTCTTCGTTTTGAGAGTTAGGTAGGAGGCAAAAATGGCCCTGTGTTCTTCTTTGTGAGTTTTTTTATATTTTTTTAAAAGAAAACTATACAAAAATGGGAATCAAATTAAAAGTATTTTAAAGATCTAATTAACGGTCTACTTAATATATTTAAATAAGTTTATGTTTATTTGTTTTTCTCTCAAAGAGCGCATTCAAATTCACATAATTATTTTATATTATCTCAAATATTTGGTTGTTTAATATTTGTGAAATAAAAAATTGGCATGGCAAAACCTTTTTGAAATTTTTGCCTACTTAAAATTTAAATCGTGACCATCATATGGATGACTTCATACAGATTTTCACGAATTTGGTATATGTGGAAGGGGGGAAAAATAAACGTAATACATTTAGTAAAAAGTTATATAGATCTTTAAAATATCTTTAGTTTGATACCAATTTTTGTACAGTTTCTTTTAAACATATGTGAAAAAAAAAACACAAAAAAACTGGGTTTTTTACCCCTCCTTTTTCAAACCCTTTAAAGAAAGACTGGGATGTTAAATGATTGTGCTTGTTCGTTAGTGTAGTATCCACTATCACATATCCAAATTTAATGAAAATTCATAGTGAAGAAATTTCATAGTGGGCCTTTTTTGGTCAAAAGTGCAAACATGAACACTAGATGGATCAAACTATATACACATGTGGTTATTTTTTTTGTCAATTTCAATTTTTAAGTTATATTTTGAATTAAGTTTAATGGGTCTGTTTTCTCCCCAATATACTAAAGGTAAAGATTTTTTAAACCAAACTAAAGATAATTATAGTCTTATAAAATATAACATCGGCTTGCCTGTAAGTATTGCTATATGTTTTTTTAACAAATTTTCAAGAGAGAAAAAATTTATCATTTTAAGATATTTTATTCCAATTTCCACCGCTTAGTAGATATACAAGGCTATCCCAAACTTAGCCGACCTAACAAAACACAACAAATTTGGGAAACATTATCTGTATTTCTCCACATAGTCTCCTTTTAGTTTGAAACACTTTTCTCAGCGATATTCAATAGCTTAAATACCCAGTTCATTGTAAGAACTATCTATCTAATTATAATAGCCATCAACCGCAACTATAATTCCTTAATTTTGGGCATCGCAATGTGGATGAGTGAACTGGTGCATTGTCTTGATGAAACATTACTTTCCATAATTTCAGCAGTCAATTTCAGCCATTTTTGAAGATAATCATTAAAAAAGATCACAAGCGAATCCCAAAAAACAGGCGCCATGACCTTGCCTGCAGATGGAAATATCTTCTCCTTTTTTGGACACGATTCTTCCATTTCAGTCCACTGTTGTCACTGTTGCGGTGAAACATCGCCAAACAATCAATTGAAACGTCTCCACGACGCTGTTTTTCTTCTATTGTGAGTAAACGCGGCACCCATCTTTCGCATCTTTCTCATCTCAAAATTGTCGGTCAATATACACTTTTTGAAATGCCTATCAATTTAGCCAGCTAACGCACCTTCAGGCGACGATCGTCCAATACCATTTTGTGGATTTTCTTAACCGTTGCGTGGCGTGAATACCTCAATTGGTCGACCATAACGGTTTTCGTCTTGGCAGCTCATATGGCCTCGTTTCAACTCTGCAAAGGAGTAGACTCGACAAGAGTAGAATCTAGCTCGGCTTTGGGTTGGACTGAGATCTTTCAAATGAAAGTATTGAATTATATAACGGTGACCAATTTTTTCCATGTTTACAAATTCACTAAAAGCGTTTATTTTTGATGGCTCCAAAAAAAAAAAAAATACTAAATAACGTGGCGCCTTGAAACTTAAAACATATGTTTTATAAAGTTGTCACTTTTAACAAAAGTAATTTGGTTCAAACTACTGCAGCTATATATAGATCAGATAGACTAATTTTTGGACCGCCCTTGTATGTATTACCAATAGAGCTTCTCAATGGTACAATAAAAAAAATTTCAAAATATCACATGGCACTACTTGCAGGCTAACCGAACAAAAATATCAATTTTTCCGAAAATTATGCAAACTAAAATGAAAACGTTAAAATTTGTTGAACTTTTGACAAGAGAATAAATTTTTGTAAAATATTCTGGAAAGCAGTCGCTCCATATACAATCACGGATTATAATCTTTTACAATTTATTATTTTTTTTTAATTATAACAAGTATAAATCGAATTCCCCAAAATAAGCATTTTATAAAATCTTTAAAATTAAAAAAAAAAAAACATTAAAAACGACGTTCAAGCATTTCTATCAAGTTCGTGGGTCATTTTTGATAACAGGCTAAATTCGATGAAATCAGAATTCAATACGTGAATAGTTTTAAGTATATTAAATGAATAAATCAAATAAAACATAAAATTTTTTTAAAATTTCAAATGTGAAGAATTTTAATAAAAATACATTCTTTGAAAAATGTTAACTTTTCTCCCGAAATTCGGTACGTATTAAAGTTATCAAAAAAACAATCGAATTCTTCCATTTTTAACCATTTTCCATAAAAATTAACAAAAATCGACAAACCGTTTTTTGAGGGACATCATAATAAATATAACCAGCATTGAGCCCTCTGAATATATTGTGTATGATCTTACAAATCATCACTGGTAGTAGGTTTTGTTAATATATATAAACTACTGATGTAGATGATGATGTTGTTGTTGCTGTTGTATTAAAACCAAAAGCTTAAAATGCTTAGTTAGCAGCAACAACAACACTTTTAGTAATATGGTGTTGGTGGTAGTTGTTGTTAGTTGTTTGCATGAATGTTTGTTGGTTATTATTTAAAGACTTTTTCTGTTTGGTTGAATAAGAATTACTCAAAATACGTCCATATGTTGTTGCTGTTGTTCATTTACTTGACGAACATAATCAGCAGCAGCATTATCATCATCATCATATTATAAACACAACAGTGGCCACTATAAGGCGGTCAAGTAGGCGGAGTGGTTTGATGTGAGACTAAATTGGAATTTTATTTTTTGTATTATACAACAGCAAAAAAAAATATATATTAAAATTTCGATTTTCTTTTTCATACACGAATGATTGTTTTTTAACCTCATTTTTGCGATCTGACAGTAAAATCTATAACAAACAGAAGTTTTAAATAAAAGTTTAAAAGTTTAATCGAGTAATGGCCGTAATTTCAAGCAATATATACCTAATGGTGCTTAGATACCTACCGTGTACACGAACAAAATCGGGTAGGTATCTAAGCACCGGTTGGTATCTATTGCTTGAAATTACGGGCATAACTCGGATTAGCTTTAGAGATAATATTCGTTGAATAAGAGGAATGACATGTAAGGCATTTTATTGCATGTTTTATTTATTACTCATAGATTTAACATAACAATATTTAAATATTTCTAAGGGACAATATCAAACGAATATGTTTTCCAAAACCAATCCGAGTTACACGATGAAACTTTCTGGATATATGAAAAACATGTAGGGATTTTGTAAAAATAAAAAAATTAATTACACGATGAAACTTTGTGGATAGATGAAAAACATGTATGGATTTTGTAAAAATAAAAAAATTATGGGAATTTTGACCGATTTTTAAATAAGTTTAGTTTAGTGTTACACTAAAAATTCGGAACTTGTTCTGAATTTTGAAAAAAAAACATTTTTTCAAATTCTCTTCTTTGTAGTATTCGCCTAATTCAATTAAATAATAATAAATACTATATTAAAATGTGCTCAAAAATTATCAATATTTTACCGCACCTATTTTTCTGATTTTTTTTAAGAAGACAAGACTGGAGCAAAATTGATGATTGAAAGGTTTTTTGTTAAAGTTCTGCCTATTATGGAGGCTCCAGCTTTTCTAAAACTTCTGGTTCTGATGAGATCTTGAGCCAGATCGAAATACTAGTTTCAACCTAGCTAATATGTTTAATTTGCTTTTTTTTTGTAAATATACGGAGGTTGAAAGCTCGTTATAATTTAAGATAACATAAAAATAATCTCAATGTATATAAAAACAAAAAACTAATAAAACCGTAAAAAATATTACTTAAGCCAGAGTAAAAACTAAATTTTTTTTATATAAACAGAACATTTTTGGTCTTCAAAGTTTAGTAACGTCATGATGCTTGTTAGGAAAATACCCTAACCACGTGCTTGATTACTAAGAAGACAAGAATGGAGCAAAATTCATAATTAATAGGTTTTTTGTTAAAGTTCTGCCTATTACCCAGTAAAAAATTTTCGTGTTTTTAGAAGCATGATAAAACAAATGCGCTGATGTAAGTGCTTACTATTACATAATACTGAGAAGCAGTAAAAGAAACGAATAGTTTTAGTATAAAAATAAACAAACAAAAATTTTGAGCTTACTGTTTTCCCTAACAAGGATGCAGGTTGCAAGCAGCTTACCCTAATCCCATATAAGGATGCAGGTTGTAATGCAGAAAGTTTCATATCGTGTATTATAAACGATCTGTACCAATTTTCCCGAGTGATTTCCGATTGTGTTTGCTGTTTTCGAGTATGTAATAAAAAATAATTAGTCATTTAACTGTTTCTGAAGAGTTAGCACGTGGAGCGGTAAAAAAATAAAATAATATTATATGTCAAAAATGTTAACAACAAAAAATTAATGTCTGTAGAATTTTATGTAAAATAAATTATGTATGGTATATTCATGTTATTACTTTTTATTGTAATAATGTAGACATGAAATATATTTTACTGCAAGCCATGAAATCACAGCTTTTTATAAGCGCTGAAATCAGCGCTTATTTTGCCCAAAGGTAATGCTTCCAAATGGGAATTCGCCATATAAAAATCATAGCATATGTAAGCAGGTTTGTAAGGGATTCTTTTTGACTTACTCCTTTACAAACCTGCTTGCATGTAAGCAGCGTTTTTTACTGGGTATGGAGGCTTTAGCTTTTCTTAAACTTCGGTTCTGATGAGTTCTTTAGCCAGATCGAAATACTAGTATCAACCTAGCTAATAATAACAATATGTTTGATTTGCTTTATTTTTCTAAATATACGGAGGTTGAAAGCTCATTATAAATTTAAAATAAAAATTATTATATATTTTTATTTCTTATAGCAGAAAAAATAGTGTTAGTGTGCCATTTGGCATTCGTTCTTTGTAAGACGATGAAAAAATTTCCATTTTTTATGTCTTAGTAATTAGTTTTTCAAATTAAAAAAAAAAAATCGCTCTTCTTCTTAGTCTAAAATTTTTTAAGAGAATTAAAATACTCCCATAAGTATGTAACTTTGAAGAGCCATATATTCGAAAGTTGTTATCGGATTTCTGAAATTAGAACAGCACTCGACTCGCGTGTTTATTTTATTTCACACTTATGCAATAACGAAATACATTTAACAATATGCATTATTGATGCAAATGCATATATTTAAATATTTGGATAAAATTATTTTTTCGATTGATGCATGGTCGAAAACTTAAAATTTTTTATATAAAATTAAATTTTGCTTTTTCTGTGATGCTAATTCCACCGAATTTTCTGTTTTTTAAAACCCTTATCTATTATTTCCATACAAAAAAAAAATATATTTTTGTATAAATTGTTTTGTCAACAGCTTTAACAACAGTTTAAAATCCAAAAACACACTATTAAAATTACAAAATAGTAATTCATTTAAGTCTATCTGTCTAAAAACATGTATTTTGGATGCAGATGCAGTTTTTGGATGCATTTTGCAAAATGAATCCAAAAAATTCTATTGTATTAGTATCAAAAATGCTTTTTTTTTTTTGAATATTAGTGTCAGAGACCCAGCGTCAACGATATCTTTTTTTCTTGTGTTCAGAATCTAATTCTCATAAATTTCGGACATGTTTTTATACAAAAACATATTAATTTTTCACCCGACTTTTTAACCATTCAGCTTTTAATAAGGCAGCTAAAAAAAGTTTTCCTTTATGGTGCTCCTCTACAACATATCCAAAGTTCATTAAAATCGTCAGGTTCCGGTCGGGTTACTTCCCTCGTGAGTCACAGTGTACACAGGCGAAAAAGCTGGCTGGCATATTTGCACATTTCAAATGAACATTAAATTTTAAGGGGATATTATAAATACTTTGTCGTTTGTTTAATGCATTTTAGCGGTCCTTCTCTTCTACTAATTAAAAAATTTGAGTTCTACAAAATATTCTACTAACACAACATAAATACTCACTAACATTGCTAAAATTGCTATAAATATTTCCCCCGAACATACGAGTACTATTAAAACATCACCCCCAATTTAACATATTCACAAAACTGGTCATAATTTAAGGAATTTTAAATTTTTTGCGGATATTATTTAGTCATCCAAATGATAAGTAAATAAAATGCATTTTTGTCAAACCGAATAATTTTTGATATACCGATTTTTGATTGCTTTGAAATTGTTCAGTCGCTTTCTTATTTCAAAAATCTTTGACACGTATTTTTGGAAAAAATTTAAAATTTTTTTTTTTAAGAAATTATTTGTGTTTAAATATTAAAAAACTATGCTTTTTTTAAATGTACTTAAATATACATATATGTTACAATTTTTGTAGTGTTTTTTCTTTAGTGTTTAACTTCTGTATTTTACCGCTTTCTACTCCACCTGAAAATAAAAATAATATATCAGCGTCTACACACACTTCGACTGAATAAACACTGAAATTTTCAGAGTGCGACAGCGATGAATTTTATTTTTTAAGAATTTTTTCCTAAAAATACCACAAAAATTTGTATTTTTTACTTTGATTGTTGAAAACATTCAGAAATATATAAAACTTTTTAGTATTTTAAAATATTTTACATGTTTAATGTTTGAATTTACAAATTTTGGTGGCATTTTTTGTAAAAAATTCTTAAAAAAATAAAACCGATCGCTATCAACCAAAAAAATCGACCAATTATTTTTAAAATACTTCAATTTGAATAATTTGTACATTTTCATATATTTTACAAATTATTTTTGTATTATTAACGAAAATTTTGTAATTTTAAATTTTTTTTTATACTTTGTGTAAAAAATGATTCGTGAAATCGTGTTTGTACTATTTACAAAAATTTCTAAATTTACGAAAATTCTGTTATGTTTACGAAATGTTAGCAAATCGTTTATTAAATTTTAGATTTTAAAGCCGAAACTTTACCATAGTTTTTCTGACACAGAACTCTTTAAAGTCTGTAAAATCACTTTAAGTATTGTAGCTGTAACGTATTTCGTGCACTCATAATAATCCTTGAATAAAAGTGCGAAATTAATGTAAAAAATAACAAAAACTTACGTAAAATACACGAAAATGTGTTTATTTTACAAAAGATTTCGCTGTTTTGACATTTTTTCGTATATTTAGCATGGATTATTATGAGTGTAGCAGTGTGTTTTATGTGTTTAATAATTACCGGCGCACTATTAGTAAGTATAGTAGTCCTTTTATTAAAGTCTTCACTGTTCTCCACTTGCGTGAGTGTATGTAATACATGTGCGCCAAAAAATTCGTAAAAAATTGCCAAGTTTTAGAAAGCAATTAGTGTCTTTTGATGAATATTCACAACAAGAAAAAAATCATACAAAAAGCAAAAATTTAAAAAAGAACTTGACTAAAAGCCTTAAATAAAAACTCATCAACTACAGAACTGGAAAATCCGAAATCCTTAAATGCTTTTGTCTACACTTTAAGCTCAGACACACGCAATGTGTAATATAATGTATACAATTTTTTTTTTTTTGTTCTTTCTTCTGTTTGATTTGGAATATTGTATTTTGGGCTTGTCTTTTGTTATTTAAGCGTTTTTTAATATATGCAAAAATATTTTTTCGTATATGTATAGTTTAGTGCTAGTGCGAAGCTAAAGATTAATCGGTTAGAGTTGTATTCGAACGTTTGCAGATATATAGAACCATGCTTCATTACGAATATTTTGTAATTTTTTTTTAAAGCGCCCCCTATTGAACATATTAGCAACATGATATAAATCATAGACGGTTGAAGATATTTTAAAAGTTTTAATTTTGTATAATTCTGTGAACAAATCTTTATTAAAAAATACATCAAAAAATATGTGTTTACATTAACGGCTTTTTAAAATTGTTTAGAAAAATGTCGTGATTTATTACCATTTTTGAAAATTGTCATATGACAACACTGACATCAAAATTTGTATAAGTTTAGTAGTATTTAAATAAAAACCAGCCATTATTTATGTTTTCAGTGATAACGGAATCAATTTTGGAATATCAGATTTGCAAAAATTACATGCAATAAATGAACTAATTTTTAGGCAAAGAAGTATTTTTTTTATATTTTCTTATCCAAATTATAAAACAGTCGGAATTTTAGTACTTTTAAATAATTTTGTAAAAAGTTCGCATCAAAAAAGTTCAAAAATTTATTTTTATTAAATAATTACTTGGCAACTCTGGACATAAATCTTCCAAAATTATTTATACTATTGTACTCCAGTAGAAAAATGTAGCCGTTTAAATGTACTAGATCGAAAAAGGAACACTGTGTCAATAATCAGTCAAGTAACCGGTAATACACAGCAATACAAATTTTCAGCCTAAAGCTATTAGTCTCCCAATGGGTTCTCACCGATGTTTATGAAATTGGGATATGAGAAAAAGGAGAAATAAAGGGACATGTAATTTTTTTATCGGCCCAGTCTCATATAAAGTGGTTAAATAGTGCGGTAAAAGATTACCCTATTTGTATTTTTTTTTTTCAATATTTCGTATTGTTTTAAAGAAATTTTTGACAATAGCAAAAACGGGACATGTATTTTTTTGTCGGCCCAGTCTCATTGTTGTTAAATAGTGCGGTAAGATATTACCTTATTTTTAATTCTTTTTAATTATCTCGTATTGTTTTTTAAGAAATTTTTGACAAATAGCGTATATTATTAAAGAGTTTTTGAAAACGCATTAATTGGCTTATGTATTTCAAATAACCTTAAAATTGTTGATTTGTTATGGAATTACGCCGGATGACAAAAAACAAAATTTTCCTTGGGTTTCTGTTTCAATGCATAAATTTTGATTCTAGACATCGAAAAACACCAAAATCTCCATTCCAAGTCTTGAAAGTTTGCTTTTACTGTTTTACGTTTATATGCAAGTTTTGGGGATCTTCGCAAACTGTGATCAAATAAAGTATTTTTCCCTTTATAAGTAACATAAAAGAAACCAAAATTTGACCGAAAAATCGAATCGACCGGTGTTATAGTTGGTTTAAGCTAAAAACTGTACATATTAATGACTATTTAATTTAAACGAAGGTATGTCTTAGCTTTCTCCGATAATCGTAACTCTTTGTCTTTTATGCGACTTTTCCGGAAAAGATTTCTTTACTAACATTATGAATTTTTTTAAACAAATTGCAAACCTAAGTTACTACACTGAGAGAAATATCTGTATGATATCAAAGAAATTTTGCATTAGATCTATGAATTGTCACTGAAACTTTTTATTAGTGCACTTTTTCATAAAATTTAATGAAAATACAAATTATTCAAGTTCGCGGATATTATTAGGATATTGTCCTAACAAATAATCTATAGAGTTTTTGTTTTCAAATTTATTATTTGACAGTCTCAGGAATGTGTTGATAGATCTATTTCGGGAATTTTCTAAGTTCCCATTATCAGAACACGTTTTGAAAGCGGTAACAATCCCATGCCAAACATCAAACATTCATATAAACTAGTTTACTCACTACATGAGAACTAATATATGAGCTTGAAGTTAAAGATTATAACCATTGATCGATTAAAGGTCGAAAAAAACATAATTTTATTTTTACTCAAAATTATATCAAACTTGTATTTAATGAAAACTTTCATATTATTTATTAAAAATTTAATACGACTAATTAATTAATTTAATTAATAATCATATAATTACAAATTATATACTATTACCCTAACCGAGCACTGTCTACTATGGCCTTCGGCGCGTTGTAGCGAAAACAGACCAGTGCCTCTGGTGGGAATCGAACCCACGACCCCCGCACTGATAAGCCAGCACGCTACCAACTAGCCTACCGGGGCGCATACGACTAATGAAAAAGTTTCATTAAAATAGTTTCATTAAAATTTAAGACATTTTTCATTCACATTGTGAAGAAAACTTCATTAATTTAATGAACAAATTTCTTTAAAACTCGTCCAACGATTTTTATCTGTGTTCATAGGCTATATCGGCCTCAACACTTTTGTTGTTTCATTTACTTCAAGCTGTGTACGAATAAATCTGAATTTCATTAATTTCAGATATATTGCTATCCAAAAAATTAATAATTTTAAACCACAAATGGCAACGCTTAAACGTGAGATTGGGCAATACAAAAAATACGTGTCCCATTTCTTCTCCTTTAGCAGATATCCGAGTTGCAGTATGATCGGAGAAAAATCTTCGGTAGACTTTCCTTGACTTTCCGAGAAAAGTGCAATTCTTTTTCAGTTTTGTATTTCCTTCACACAGAGAAAAAAATAGCCATTTGCCAGCTGAAATTCAGTTACTACTACTCAAATTGAGTTATTACAAATTTCAGACGGTTGACACTAAGTAACATTAGTTTTCACAACAAAGTTCGGTTAATTGAACTGAATTTTAGTTCCAGCACCCAAAACATTCAGTACTCCAATGCAAATGTCATTGTAATAACTGAATATATAAGTTGTTACCATTCATATACACTTTTAAATTCGGTTGGCACTTTATTTCTCTGTGTGTTCGTTTGGGTATTTGAAAAAAATGTTGGGTATTAATTGACGAATCGACTAATGGAAATAACAACACTAATATAGATTCTTGATTTCGTTATATTGTTCCTCTTGCTTTTCCACGTCTCGTTTGACTGTCTGCCTTGATGTTGTCTTTTTTTCTTTTGTAGCAGGATATTGTGCATTTATTTTGATTTATGTTTGATTTTTATAGCTGTCAAATGATCTTCCAGTAGACGCATATAGACAAAACATTATTGAATTCTTTGGAAAAAATACAGAAGATAAGAGGATATTAAAATTAACACTTAAGTTATGAAAAATGAAATCTAAAATCACTTTTAACCCTCTAAAGTACTAAAATTCGAACTATATGGTAGTCATGACCAATGAAGAGCTAATTAGGAATAAATGTGTTATTATTCAATTTGAAAAGTTATTATTTTTTTTGTAACAATTCAAATTTTTAAATTTCTAATGAAACTACGTACCATTAGTGGTAAATTTTTTTTCCATAATGCAAAAACCGATAAAATTTCAATGCCTCCGTATGCGCTATCAGAAACGTAGTACAACAAGGTTATAACTGTTTTAGAGAGACCTTCAAAAAAGTTTTCCGAGAAGCCAAAATTTATATAAATTTAATTATTTTTGTAGAAGTTATAACAAATTCAAAATCAAAACACTAGAATATTTATTTTCTGTATGAACCTCAAGTTGATAGTGTAGTATACTGTAAATATATCCTTTCTGATTCAGGAACACATTTCGCGATATCTCATATCATATATGAGATGTGCAAATTGATCGATTTGCCAACTAAATTTGATCGATTTGCCAACTAAAATGTTTGTACCTTCTTTATAATTTTTCTCGATAGCAATATTTTAGCGAATAGGTCTAACCAATAATAATCTGAAGAAATCATAAATTGTTAAAAGTAGAGATTTATTTTTGAAGAACAACACACAATAGGTAGAATGTCCAAAAATGTATTAATACTAGAAAAAAAAATATAATTTACTACTTCACCCCTATTACCAAATTACCCCAAGTTTCCCTACATTTTGCCTAATTTTTAAAAATTTGATTACCTATTTGAGTTGAAACTATATTATTTAAACGATCTTTGTTGGAATCCTATGAGCTCGAATACAAAAATCAGAAATTATTCTTAAATAAGAGATTTCAATATTACTTCGTATATATTACAAAATGGTTTATTTTTAATGCGTTCGAAAAAATGTTAACACAAAAAGAATTTAATAAAATATTAAACACAAACTGTATTTCCCTTAAAACCTTTTTTATTAATCGCAAATATATTCTAGTGTGAAGCAAAAAAAAATGTATCTATATAAAACTTCGTAAAAACATGCAAAACTTTAACTCTATTTTGCAACAAATCTGGCCCTTAAGTGAAAAAACTGGGTATACCGTCAAAGTCAGTACCCGTGTTTTTTAACGTGCGTTTTCCCTTATAACATTCATCATAAGCTTTCTTTAATTATTTTTTTTTTTTGATCATAGTACCGTTTAAAAATATGCCAATAAATAAATTAAATAAAAATATTCCTTAAAAAGGTCCTGGTATAGCAAACAATATGCGCTTGTGGAAAAAGGATCAAATCATTTATAGCAACAGGAATAATAAAAATCGAAATTTATATAAAATAATGTTTGCAAAACAGACAACTTTCATTTATACGCCAACACAATATGTCCACATACTTCTGGCCTGACTTGGCATCTTGCCACTACAGCAAAAGAGCCCATTATGGGTTACCCTCCATCAAGGAGGGTAACCCTTCCATTAAGGAGGGTATCCCGAAAAGGGGAATAAACTGAATTTTTTTTTGCTTGTAAACTATAATATATTTTTTATTAAAAAAGAAAAGATTAAGGACCATATATTTTTTGTTTAATTTTTTATTAAATTTTTTCTGTGTTAAGACTTTTTGGAACGCGCACCTTAAAATTACACAAAATTTTTAATTTTCTGTGGATTTAATTTAAATTTGATAAAATTGAAATATTGTGTAATTCTTATCATTTGCCCCATATAATGAATTTATGAAAGAGAAAAGATACGTAAACACCATATACTCAGGCAGAAATCTACCACCGGTACAGTACTGGCGAAGCGTAGGCGGCAGTCGGCAATATTGTCCTGTTACTCGATAGATAACAGCGGCTAACAGTTGGTTGGAACAAACTCAACACCGGTGGCATACAAATTAAAATTCCAAAAATGTAATGCTTTTTAAATACATTAAATTCAATTAATATTGAAAAATGTTAATAAAAGAATTGCAGATTAAACGTGTGAAATAAAATTAAATTTAAAAAAATTATGCTAGTGAATGGTTGTAATATTGGTTTCAATACTGGCAAAGAATTTTGCGAATGGTGCTGTCAAAACACATGCTTTGCAAACAAAATAGTGTTTGTCTAGTGCAATGATAATTCTAAATTTTATAATATCTAAAATGGTGGGTTTAACAAAAAATACCCGCGGTTTGCGAGTACCCTGAGTAAAGTATGTAGTTGTTTGGGTTGTAATACAGTTTCTATATTTTTAATGCAAATGTTAGTCATTTGTAGAACAAATTAAATTTGTTACTAACCTTGTAGTTCAATTAAAAAACAAACCAACCCAATTGACTGTTTTATGATTTTACAATCATTTTTTACAGTAGTTTTTTGTTATTTAAAAAAATAAAATAAATAAATGTTTGTTTATTTTTTACTAAGATATGTGGTTCATATAGTGGTTAATTTTTTGAACATTAAAAAACAAATGACAATCTTAGTTGAATTTACTGAAATGTAAGTCGTCTTTTTTTAAGTGAAATTTCATTTGTTTTTAACTACATTTGCAGTGAGGTTTACCTACATAGTATTCTAAGTGTATTACTGTTTTTGTACAGTTATGTCCAAGTTTTACTAAAATCAGAAGAGGTAATGTTGAAAATGTGTTTTTTTTGTTATCATTATTTTCAAAATGTCTCTTTGTTATTTTTACTGCATATGTAGTAGATTTCAGTTAGTAATTTTTACTACAATTGTAATTGCTTTTACAATTCTTCTAGTATATAGTTTAACAATTTGTGTCTGTTGTTTTTACTACATTTGTAGGTGAAAATTGATACATTTCTTTTAATTTTTATGAAAAATAAAATCTTGCATTTATAATGTTTTTAACGATTCTTTTATAAATTGTACATTTGTTATTTAAATCAATTCTAACGGTTGTTTTTACTACATTTGTAGTTGTTTTTTTTTAGTATTTAAAAATTATAAAATTTTTATGAAAAATACTTTTTATATTGGATTTATAGTTATCTAAATATAATTTTTAGTTATTTAACTGTCCTATAGTTACACAGAAGAATTTCTTGGACGAGTTTTATTGAATTTGCTTCAAACTAATGAAGTTTTCTCCACAATGTGAATGAGATATTTCTTAACCTTTCATAGTTTCAATGAAACTATTTTTAATGTATAGTATGAAGTTTTTAATAAAAAATATGAAAGTTTTCATTAAAATTAATTTTTTATTTATGAAAAACTACATTAATTTAATGAAAAGTTTCAACGGTCTAGTTTCAGTTACAATTCATAGATCTAATGCAAAAATTCATTGATATCATGCAGATAATTCTCTCAGTGTATATTACATAATTTCACCATAGAGAATACTGTTTTAAATTTTTTCAATAAGAAAAATGATTTTGTGTTGATTGTTTATTAAAAATATTAAGGATTTTAAAATTGCTTGTCATATTTTTAGATTTTGAATAAAAAACATGATTTAATCCCTTCGATAATCAAGCAAAATATCAGAAAATAAATGTTTATTTTTTGTCGCATTTTTAAAAAGCATCATTGAACATTTAACATGACTACTGGAATTTTGATTAGGACCAAATACCTTAACCGTTATCCACAAACCATTATGAGTTTTATACCTTTTACCCTACCCTATCAGAGTCGATATATATAGATTTATCAAATAGTTGGAAACAAATCTGAAGAGTGGAGCTCTTATATTTAAGCCGTTTAATATAAAATATCAACAAAATATGTCGAGTGGTTTAATAAATTCTTTTTTAAAATTGATGAAGCTTCGCTGTAATTTTGCGAATAAATTACATTAAGGAAAATTTTCATTAAATTTAATACAAAAAAAAAAATATTTAAAATGGGATTTATTAAATTTGTTAAAACTTTTTTGTTATTTTGAGAAAAAATCATTTATTTCATTGAAAGTTTTAGAACTTAAAAAAAAAAACATAATTTGAAGAAAATGTCATTCGTTTTATGAAAAGGTTCATTAATTTAAATTAGCCAAAAATTTCGCTGTTGGCATTTGTAATGTTGTTGAGTTATCCCATTGTTGTTGGGTCACGTGGTGTACACTCAAATAAAACAGTTAGTAAAGTTAGCAAAAAATTTTGCTGAGTCAGCAACATTTTAGTCAGGAGGGTGCTTGCAAAAAAAATTGCTAAAGTCAGCAAAATCTTTTGCTGAAACTCAGCGAGTTGATTTTTAGCAACAAAGTTAGTAGATTCAGCAAAAGTTTTGTTAAAACTTAGTGGATTAGAAATTGAAAAACCCTTGCTAAACATTAATAAAATTTTTGCTGAATATTAGTAGACTGAAAAACTCAAAAAATCTGTAGAAAGCTTTTCCATTAGTTAATTTATTTTGCTGAAAGTCATAAAATATATTTTTGGGATTCTTTTTAAAAAAAAATATCTTTCAACTACTTACATTATTGGTTGTTTAAATGATGCTGTCTTTTAAAGGAACGCTAATGCAGCAGAGAATTATAGAAACGAAACAAAAAAAAAATAGCAAAATGTAACATATACAACCCTTTTTTGCAATAAGAAAAAGGAAACATAAAAATTTACCTAAGATGTATGTCTTTCGCTTTAGTATGTCTACCTGCTGCATATTTGTTATCAACTTGACCACTCAATTTGACTCAAATACACGTTTAATCTTTTTTAAATTTATATATTTCATTTTGTCTTTTATTTAATTAATAGACAATTACTTTCACAAGCAGGTGAAAACGCAAAAAAAATTTAAGTTGTTTCAAACACACAATTTTGTTTTATGTGTGAAAAACTGATACAAAATCTTCCATGGTTGATTTTTCTTAAGTGTCTTACTTGAGTTGTACTTTTTAGTTTAATTTTCCTCGTCACTACTACATCTTGACATTCATACTGCGTATAACATTTAATCTGGTTGTCGTTTACACTATTGATGTGCTAGTCAGCACAATTTTGTTTAGAAAATGAATTAGTAAAACATTAGTAAAATATTACTAAAACTTTAGTTCAAAATAGTTAAGTGATGATTAAGTATAACTAAAATTTTAGTTTAAAATATAATTTTAGCAAAAAATTTGCTGAAAAATAGTATACCTGATTTAGAAAATGTTTTACTGATTTTTTTACTAACTTATTTTTTTGAGTGTAGTTTAAAATTTGTGTACGTCACGTTACATCAAAATCAAATTGTTAGTTTCGTTGTAGGGCATTTTTATATTCACAATAACCTTTTTTAACGCTTTTATTTGTTATCTTCTATATTTCATTTTGGCCCTTATTAAAGAATTCTTTCAAATGTGAGTAAATATTTGTGTGTGTCATTTTTTTTTTAAGATCTTTAAACAATTTATCTTTATTTCCTTCTCATTATGTTTTGCTGTTGCCTTTTTAGCTGCTCTTAAATTGATAAAGCGATAAAACTATGTTAAAAATTTCAATAATTTTTGTCTCATTAGGGCGCACCTTTGCGGTTTATGATACAGAAAAAATTAATGTTTTATATCTACACTTCTAAGTTATTTTCATAATGAGCTGTTGGCTACTTTTTAACGCATTTTTTGTAAACAATTTTGTTCTTAATAGGGCTCTTTGTTGAGAAGGTAAACAGAGTATTGATTGTATAAAAGAATTTTAATGAATGGCTTAAAGTACATCAAATTGAAATTTTTTTTTTATTCTTTGAAATATGTGTTATATAAGTATTTTTTCAGAAGTTGCTAGACTTTGTAATGACCTTTTTTTTAATATTTGTTTTTATTTTTAATTTAATGAAATTAATTAGTCTTGTTTTGTAATATTTTCAGATGGCCATTTAATAAATACAAAATGTTCACAGGGCCATTTTCGCAAAGCTTTATGCTGTAAAATGTCAGCAGAATTAGATGTTTTCCTGGAAAGTGGTAAAAAGTAAGTATTATAGTTTTTTTATTTTTTATTATTAAAATGTGTTTGGTTAAAAATAATGCGAATTGACAGATTTAAATTTTTTTGCTCTTTCATTTAAAAAGTCAATATACACGTAATAGTCGACAACTGAACAGTACCTACAGATTCGATCAAAATAAATGTTTTATTCAATTATTTGAAATTGTTTCAGTTTTTCTTACCTACAAAATGTAGCCACACGCACAAAAAACTTGTCTTTTATGAATGGCTTTAGTATGTGTGCAAACTCCTTCAAGTTCTTGCAATTTGAATTGAAATATATTTGTTTATAAACAAAAAATTTAAAAAAATTTCATATTTTTTTCGAAACAGACAAACAAACGGAAATTTAAACTTATAATAACATTCATGGAAACACAGAAAACACAAATTTCGGTTTTAGTAGGTAAATTTTTATACAATTTCAATAAATGAAAATAAAAAATCAAACTAAAAAAATCAGTAAATGGTAGTAAATTATTTTAAATGAATGTATAATAAAAAAAAAAACATTAAATAAATATTGCTATGAAAAAAATTTATACTGAGAGAATTATCTGGATGATATCGATGAATTTTCGCATTAGATCTATAATGTATCACTGGAATTCATCATACGAAACTTTTCATCGAATTAATGCAGTTTTTCATAAAATTTTATGAAAATTTTTATTTTATTTATTAAAAATTTTATACTCGTAATAAAAAAGATTCATTTCTAAAGTCTTATATGATGAATTTCATATCAAAACCGATATGCATTGAACCCGACCCTCTCAGATTTTGACGAAATTTTGCATACAGCTACATTCTACCTATACAAACACAACCTCATTTTTAGAAATTGCATTCTTGAAAATATGTAGGCGTGGCAAGGTATCGAAGTTTTTGAAAAATGACGATAATATGAACATTCAAGCTGTGATTACTACGCAATGGCTGAACCGATTTCAAAGATCTTGGTACCATTAAAAAGGTATTTAAATTAGCTTTCGGAAACATACACTGTACAAATTTCATATTACACCGAATTTTTTTTTTTTTTGGCAAAAACAAAACTTTAAACTGGGAAAACACTTTAAAGGCCAAGTGTTTTTTTTTTAGAAAGGTCTATTTAATATAAAGAATGGCCCAGTTATAATCTGGATGCACAAAAGTAGTTAGTAGTTGTAAATAACAGACACATTTTTATTAATTATACACCAAATTAAAGGAAATTTATTCAGCTTTAAGGAAAATCATACAAATAAATTAATTTTCTTTGTTACGAATAAAAGAACGGACATGATTGTTGATGCTCCCCATTAATTTTAACACATCCTTCGGCTTTACTTTTTTAGCACTCTGGTTCCATTTTTGTAACATTCTAACTTCATTTTTTGCTTCTTTATTACTCTTCTTCAATTTATTTTTTACATTTGCCCAATATCTTTCGATTGGTCGAAATTGTGGGCAGTTAGGAGGATTCATGTGTTTGTTTTTCGAACCACTGAATGCTGGAATTTCTAAGAAAGTGTGCAAAATTTCTTCACGTCTTTTTTGTTCCATGGCGTCTGTACGAAATACTATTCGAATGACAGACTTGAAAATTATGTCAAATAACGGTATATGTCTTGTCAACAACATATGTAAATGGTTTAAAATTTCATACACTGGGGGCGCTGTATCAACGTTATGAATGCGTCCAGATTATAACTGGGCCATTCTTTATATAACATATCTAAAAACTAAATGGCGTTTTTTTTCTTTTTTTTAATTTTTTTAAGTAAATGTATCTCTTGTTAACTTCCTTATATTGTGATATCATTGTGTGACAAAAAAAGAATAAAGTAGCTATACTTTGAAAGTTATACAGATTTTTTTGTAATTCTAATAGATAAAAACAAGAATCGTATTATCAAATTTTTGAGACACCCCCCAAAATATGAACTTACTCTTGGTAAGTTTTTTTTATTTTTATTTTTTTAGATTTAACATATGATTTTGCGCAGCTCATACTGTTGACTTTCGGAATATTTGATAACTTTTAGTGAAGTTTCATCTAAAGGTATAAAAGAATGGAAGCTTTGAGTTCCTGTAATAGTTTAAGCATTTGTATACCTTGAATGTAGCTCTTCTTTTGTTTTGTTATAGTCGTCAGCGTCTGCGTAAGCAACTTCTATGGAGGTCTTAT
Source organism: Delia radicum (assembly GCA_021234595.1). Taxonomy (NCBI): domain Eukaryota; kingdom Metazoa; phylum Arthropoda; class Insecta; order Diptera; family Anthomyiidae; genus Delia; species Delia radicum. The sequence continues at coordinate 116,152,784 of CM037853.1, forward strand.
AAGTTTGTGAAGCCCAATGATAAAGGTTTTTCGGCGTTTGAATTTGGTTTTCATTTGCAATGCTATAATTCCGAGCGCCTCTTTTTAATGTCCCACCTATACCACCACATGCAGATTTTCCATGGCTGGTTGCGTAAAAGTGCCACTCAGCGAATATATCGAAATCAATTTTATGATGACAAAAATTAAATTTTCGAAAGCTGACTTATATACCTTTCTAATGGCACCAATATCTTTGAAATCGGTTGAGCCATTCCGTAGTAATCGCTGCTTAAAAGTACATATTACCGTAAATTTTCAAATATTTCGATACCTTGCCACCCCCACAATTTTTCGAAAATGCAATTTTTAAAAATGAGGTTGTGTTTGTATAGGTAAAATGTAGCTGTGTGCAAAATGTCATCAAAATATGAGTAGGTCGGCTTCAAAAATGTGCCTTTTTTATAGGTTTTGATATGAAATTCATCATATATGAGTTATTTTTAAGTAAAATGGAGTTCTCGCTCTTGAACCACTTTAAAAAAAAAAAACTGACTTTGAAGTAAAGTTTTCAGAACAGTACGTTTTTAACAATTAGTTTTGTAAATTTACGGTTTGTAATATATTGAAACTAAAAAAATAGTTTTAAAAAAATCGGATATTCGATAAAAAAAAAAATTGGTATTCGGTATTCAAAAATTGAAAAAAAAAACCGAAACCGAGAACCCAAAAAAAACAGGTTTTTAAAAACCGACTCGATCACCCTAATTAGCACAAATTCATAATAGCGTCTGTTGTATAAAATATGAAGTCATATTTACCACCAGACGCTAAAAAATTAATAATATTTAAAATTCACCTCAAATATTTTCACCTCACATTTTGTTTTTCCCACCAAAATTGGTTTTTTTTCACCACTAACATATTTTGTTTTTTTTTCTAATATTTTTTGTTGCTTAATTTGTAAGAGTTCATTTTAGATGGTATAAAGAAAAAATATGGTTAAACCAAATTTACTACATGTACTTCATTTAATGCATATTCGCCCTATATAAATTCGTTTTTCCATTGAAAGGGAATAATCGCTGCAGTTAAATATTGTTTTTGTTTTTATCTAAAATATAGCACAAAGGAACATTTTTGTATGCAAATTTGTTTTAATCAATTTGAAAGTTTTACAAACATGTAGTCACAAAATAAATAAATTGTGTATGGGTCTTTTTTGTCCCCAGTCACTTAAAGTTAAAGGTTGTTGAATTTGTTGAACAAAAACTTGTTGAACTTATGATAAAATAATCAATTTTCATAAAATGTCATAGAAATCAGTCGATCCACACGCTAAGACGAATTTTAGTTTTTGCAATTTATTTATTTCTCGAAGAACCGGCGCACAGTTTCTTTTGCAGAAAATTAGCGACAGTATTGGAAACTTTATTTTTTTAGCTTTCATCAATCAATTTAAAAGAATCTCAATATTATTAATAGTTAAATTTTATTTTGTGAGAAATTAAATATTATTTTTTTTTAAAGAGTTTTCTTGTTTTGTACTCACTTTTTGTTCAAAGTCCATTTAAAAAAAAAATATTTTACGCCAATATTTTGTGCAGATTTTGCGCTAATATTGTGTGCACATAATCTGAAGACTATTTATAAAATAACTTGATCCACAAAAGTTAATTTTTAAACATAAAGCAGTTAAAGGCAAAAATGTGTGTCGGGAATTTTTTCGATCTCACTCCTTAGGTCTAAACATAGACCGATTTTAACCAAAATCAATAGCTTTCGTCCGATATAAGTAACAAATTCCATCAAGATATCTTAATATTTGCTGCCTGTGTCGTGCGACATCAATAACTCGACTATATAAATCCACTCAAAAAGCTATTCGAAGTCAGTTGGCATACTAAAAGGTGGGCATAGGCCAGATACTTTTTAGTGTTACAAACTTCAGCACTAATTCATTACACCCTGACCATTTTGATTTTATCGAATAAGTTGATTAATAAAGTTTATACCAATTTCCAAATACTAATAAATTGTAATAATTAATATGAGAGTTTGGAGTGAAATGATAATACATTTTTTCTAGCTCTTAGGGGACTAACTTATTTACCACTAAATTATCAACAAACTAACTTCATAGTTGCATTTTCATGCAAGATTTTCCAAAGCTCATTTTGGGATGATGTAAGCAATTTGGGGGGAAGTGGTAATATAAAAAAAATACGTGAACTATTAAACATAATAAATTTTACATAAATTTATGTTTATCACCAGATAAATTGAAAAAAAGAGATAAGAAAAAATATTAAAATACACTCATAGAAATACGCATGTAAAACTATCAGAAAAAGATACACTAAGAGAATTCTCCGCAATATATTAATGAATTTTTGCATACAAGCAATAAAGTTGCATTGGAACTTGTCCATTCAAAATTTTTATTTTCAAGTTGTATGAAAAATATCATTTTATTCATTTATAAGAAGGTTTTCACTTTAGAAAAAAACTTCCATTAGTTAAAAGAAAAATGTAACTAAAATGTGATCTTTGTACTTACAATTAGTTAAAAAAGGACGTTGCAGAAAAACTGATACATTTTTTTTGTTTGCTAATTTTTAATAAGATAAGAACAGCCAAAATAATACATTTACAAAATGTTAGTTATATTCAAACTAAATTTTAGTTTATTGTAAATTATAGTTCACTACAGAAATACTTTTGCTAAATATTTGTAGACCAAAAAACAGCAAACAAAAACTGAAATATATACAAAATGTTTGCTACATTTTCCTCTAATTTAGTTGAATACAAATAACAGTTTATATGGAAAATTATGTTAGACTGCTGATTTCAGAAGAGCAGATTTTTATTTGCATAAAAAAATCGAAACAAAAAACTTTGAAAATTCAAATATTTTTTGTGATTTTTTTCGTCTACTAATATTCGGCATAACTGTCAATTAACTCAAATTTAGCTAAAATATAGCTTTAAATTTATAAGGTTAACAAATCTATCTTTGTTATTCTTATCTTATTAATATTAATCAAATAAAATCAGCGTATCTTAGCAGTTTTTCCTGAAAAGTTATTTTAAAATAATTACGATTAGAAATGTTGAGGTTAAGAAGAAGAATAAACGCTTTTCTCTAAAAATTATAAACACTATTAATTTTTAAATCAGACTAGACTATGATGAATTTTTCAACAACCTGCGTCTGTAAGAATCAAACCTGCGCTCATCTTACATTACAAACGTAAGAAGTCATGACCTTTTAGCGATCACGTCCAAGTATGGTCTCGAATCTAATGCAGCTATATTGCAGTTTTCTTTCCTATTAGCTTTTTCTGTTATTGTATATTATACTCAGAAGTGACAACACTAACAACATAAATATTCTAATTTTAGATTCTTGTTTATTTTTCTAATCTCCTCCGTCTCTATTTCACAATGTTACCAGATTGACGTATGGTTTTTACGTTCAATTAATTTTTAATTAATATGCATTGATTAGTTTTAGAATCAATTTTACTTATTTTTTCTGTTAATGTAAGACAAATAACCAAAGAAAACCCCTTAAAACATGTACGCAAAAAAAAAGTTAGTATACCTTCAGATATTCTAAGTCGCAATAGACACAGGGAAAAAAGTTGGCCTTTATGTTTGCAAAACTTAACCTCAAAATACTATTAAAATTTTTCCCCCATATTAAAAATTTTAACAAAAATTCGCAAGAGTTAAAGCATTTGCTGTTTTTGCGGATATAAGTACGAGGGCGAATGAATAAGTCCGTGACATTTTGAAAAAAACACAGTTTTTTTTGCAAAAAAAAAAAAAATATTTTTCAACATAATCTCCTTTTAGCTCTCCTTCCCTTTCCAAAAAATAGGATTTTTCGAGGTTCATTAAATAGGTATTACTTGGCCATATGGGGTCGTTTTATATTTTTTAAATAAGTTGGCATAATATTCGCCGTTTATTGTTTTTTCCCTTTTGCAGGTAATCGATGTGGATTATCCGGCGTGCATCCCAAAAAACTGTTGCCATCACCTTATTGGCCACTATTACGTTTATGGTCAATTGAAAGCAAACGCGGCACCCATCTTGCAGACAGCTTTCTTAATCCCAACTGCTCGTTTAAAATCGAAACCACACTGCCATATGAAATGCATAAACAATCTCACGCACTTTTACTCTTCGATCGGCCAACACCATATCGTGGATTTTTTCGACATTTTCGGGTGTATTGACCTCAATTGGCCGTCCAGAACGTTCAGCATCATTTGTACTTGTGCGACCACAACGAAAGTCAGTAAACCACTTTTTTACCATTGAAATCGATGATGCAGAGTCCCCATAGTATTTATCAAGCTATTCCTTAGTTTGATTGACAGTTTTTTCACAAAAAATAATGTTTTATGAGCACTCGAAATTCACTTTTTTCATTTTTAAAAAAATACACGAACAGCTGTTAAACGCAAAGTAAATGACGGAACTTGCTCAAAATTTGACAGTAATCTATTAGCAGGTGGTACTTGATGGTAGCAGTGTTGTATTTCATATAACTACGAGGGAAGTTCGAAAAGTCACGGACTTATTTATCCTCCCTCATACCATACATATTATACTTTGTTAAAATATTCTTTTCTATATGGAGACTTATGAGGAGTACTTAAGTTTATGCTTACAACTTTTAAATCGATTTTACTTATTTTAAGGAAATTAACAAACAACCTGTCAAACAATCAGAAAAATCGAGGATTTTGGAGTACTTGATATCCCTGAGTATCAAATATAAATATTTTTTTTTAGACCTAACACAGAAAAATTTGAAATTTAGGTTTACCCACAGGTGGGCCGTTCCTTAGGGTTTTCATCTATTACAGTGTATTTAACCACTACTAGTTTGCCCACAATTAGGAAAAATTTAAATATTTATTAAAATTTCTATTCGTTTTATACAGTCGAATAAATGATGTTAGACTGATATTGATACAATGTACTTCTTTTTCAGATGGACAGATAGCTTGGAAAACTTTATATTTGGTTCCAAATGTGTATTTATATTGTTTGCCCCTGAGGCATGGAATTTGATAAAAAAAAATTTACTCTTTGAAAGACAAAATATTGAAAAAAGAAAGTTTCAGTAGAAGTGTGTATGAGACGCAGCTTCCACATATACTCTTATTATTTTTTTACCGCAATAATTGTCTTTTTTAACCTTTTTTTTTTCTTTCAAGTTTCTGGCTTTGACTACAATTTTTGTTTGTCTCCTTTGGCCATTAAAGTTTATTGCCACTGAATTCTTTTTAATTTGTTTTATTTGGAAACGTTTGTAATATTGTCACATGTTGTTTGTGTCATGTAGTCTAAAACGTTTATTATAGTTTACACATTTAGGTTATAAAACAAATATTTTAACAAACAAAAAAATAAACTAAAATCATAAAAAATATGTAGTTTTACTAAACATGACGATTTCGTTCTAAAAAAATGTTCACACATTCAAAATGACGCTACACATACTAAACATCTACGAAAAGTTTTTCTTGTCAATTTAAAAAATTTTTTTTTTATATTTTTTAAAACATGTTTTACTAAAATTAGAAAGAATATTTAATGTTAACAAAAAACAACTTTAAAAACTGATTTACAAAAAATTAGACCTTGTTCTGAATTTTTTATGAAAAATGTTTAAAACAAAAAACAAGCGTACACTCAGGGAAAAATATACATCATATTTATGAAAAATTTTATAAATATGACGAAAAACTTCATTGACTTTCGTCCAATGTAACACTTCATAAATATGACGAATCTGTTTCATAAAAGTACAAACTGATGACAGTTTTCCTCATGTTTATTAAATGTTTCATAAATATGACGAAGAAGTTTCATAACTTTTTATGATATGTTTCATAAATGTTATTAAATTATTTCGTTAAAAGGAGGAAGCAATTTTATAAACTTTTATGAACGTTTTTTAATTTGTATGAAACACTTCAAAACTATTATGAAACGTTTCATATTATATTCAAAAAATTGTATTTAAAAATGACACATTTTGCACCAAAGTGTCCTTAAAGACAAGTCAAGTTTTAAACGCCCATTACTTCTGATAGCAATGCAATATAACGACGCAACAAAAAATCAACAATTAAATTTCTATTTCCGGGCTGGCAACCCGGAAAACTATTTTAAAAATTCGTTTTTTCAAAAATATTTAAAAATATAAGCAATAGTGGCGCAATGAAAGTGATTTGATAATTTTAAAAAAGATACATAATATATTTAGAAATGAAAAACTGTAAAAATGTAAAACTGAAAAGAACCTAACAACGTGCTTGGTTACTAAGAAGACAAGAATGGAGCAAAATTGATAATTAATAGGTTTTTTGTTTAAGTTTTAGCTTTTCTAAAACTTAGGGTTCTGATGAGATCTTTAGCCAGACCGAAATACTGCTATCAACCTAGCTAATATGTTTGATTTCTTTATTTTTGTAAATATACGGAGGTTGAAACATAAAAAGAATCTCTATGTATATAAAAAGAAAAAACCAATAAAACAGGGAGAATTTTTGGTTCAACATATATGTATGTTTTGAACCAAATTAATTGATCTAATAAAGTTTTTTCGTTATTAAAAAATTGGAAATATGACGAAAATTAATCCGTTTATGTTTTAATATCAAAAACAAGCTAGTTGCTCTAAACCAGCAAAGGAGTATATAAATTTGAGTAATTAGAGTTTCCAAATCACAATTTGTAAAAAATGTCTAATATAACCAAAACTTCTACAAAATTCTTAAAAATAGTCCGAAAACAATAATAAAATATTTTTGCAATATTTTAAAGAAATTTGAGTTGTTAATAGATTAGAAAATGAATTTTATTAACTATTTATTACGAGGGCGGCTCAATAAGTCCGTGACTTTTCGAACTTTCCTCGTAGTTATATGAAATGCAATACTGCTCCCATCAAGTACCACCTGTTAATAGTCTACTGTCAAATTTTGAGCAAGTTCCGTCATTTACTTTGCGTTTAACATACAACATCCTGGATTTTTTTAAAAATGGAAAAAAAGTGAATTTCGATTGCTCATTAAACATTATATTGTGCGGAAAAAAATACCGTCAATCAAATCAAGGAAAAGCTTGATAAATACTATGGGGACTCTGCACAATCGATTTCAATGGTAAAAAGTGGCTTACTGACTTTCGTTGTGGTCGCACAAGTACAAATGTCGCTGAACGTTCTAGGCGGCCAATTGAGGTCAATACGTTCTAGGCGGCCAATTGAGGTCAATACACCCGAAATGTCCAAAAAATCCACGATATGGTGTTGCCCTATCGAAGAGTAAAAATGCGTGAGATTGTTGATGCCATAGGCATTTCATATGGCAGTGTAGTTTCGATTTTAAATTATCAGTTGGGTTTAAGAAAGCTGTCTGCAAGATGGGTGCCGCATTTGCTCTCAATTGACCATAAACTTAATTGTGGCCGATAAGGTGATTGCAACAGTTTTTTGGGATGCACGCGGGATAACCTTCAAAAGGGAAAAAACAATAAACGGCGAACTTATGCCAACTTATTGGACCGATTTAACGAGGAAGGACACCATATGGCCAAGAAATTTATTTACCTCGAAAAATCCAATTTTGTACTAAGTGTATTGAGCTAAAAGGAGATTATGTTGAAAAATAATTTTTTTTTTTTTGCAAAAAAAACTGTGTTTTATGCAAAAAGTCACTGACTTATTGAGCCGCCATCGTATATTAACAATTTAAGTGCGTTCAAATAAAAACGTCATTGAAATCCGAAATATTTTGCTAAAATAATTAAAAATACAGGTTATGCTTCAACGATATTACCTTATTTTCATAATTACCTTATTATACTTTTTTCGAATAATTTCAAATTGTTTCAGAGAATTTTTAGACAAATGGGATATGAAATGAAAGAGTTTTTGGAGACGCATTAACTGGTATACGAAACATATCCGAATTATTTTCGTAATTAAAAAAAACCTGTTTTAAGTAATATTAAAACTGGCGTTTGTTAAAGAATTCATACTTGGCAGTTTTTCATTAGCATTGGAATTTCATTAGTTACTTAACTAATGCTATTGCCAACAAAAATTCATTACCATTTAATTGTAATGAAATTGTTTGGCATTAGCATTTGTCCTACTAATGCTAATGAAACTACACTACTGCCAGAAAAACTAATTATAATTCAAATTCAGATTATAATTCAGAAAGGCATTTCTTTACAAAAAAAAAATGGAGTCTATATTGTAACACTGAATATGGGAAACGAAATGGAACGAGGAACTAACTTTCTATTATCCGATAACATATGTTAATGTTTTGATTATCACGTAAATAAGTAAAATAATGAAATCACCTGTTTTTTTTTATTAAATTGATCACTCGGGATCTCTCTCGGACCCAGTCAATTTATAATATAAGAGTATATTAATACTCCAGTGGAGCAAACATTTTGTTCGTTTTGCTCTATCTCGCTTAGTTTTGGAGATACTAGACATTTTAAAATATAGCCATTTATAAAATGGCTTGTATTTCGAAAACGAAGCCAGATATCGCAAAACGGACAAAATTTTTGCAAACCTTAATGAAAACCACAACTTCCGACAACTCAAATGTGTACAGTGTTCTGATTATAATCGTTCCCCGTTTCATTGCATATCGTTCCATTTTGGAACAATGTTAAATTCTATTATCGGAGTGATTACATTTTTATATTCACGTACGCTTTTATGTAAACAAATAATTGCGACACCCTGTGATTTTTTTCATTAACAATTAATCTATCGGAATATTTGCATATTTGCATTCAGTCAATTGCAATTTGCTTCCTTTAATTAATTCATTACTAATGGCAATGAAATTTAAAATCATTACCTTTAATCAATGAAATAAAATCTTTCATTGATTCAATTGATTCATTACCATTAATTAAAAAAATGCTAATGAAAATAATTTCATTACAATTGATTTCAATTAAATTGTAATGAAATCATCAATTACTTAGTCCATTCAATTAATTTGTCTCATGTATGAAAGAATTATCGTTATATTAAGCTAAAAAACCATAAATTTGACAACATCTTTTAACTCTCAAACGCAAGATTGGGCCGCTAGAAACAATACGTGTGAATTATTTTTTTCACCTCTTTCATATATCTAAACTTTATTAAGATCGAAGATATCCAAATTGGGATACTCTCGTTGTTTTTTATTTTTTTCAAAGTACCCATAAATTATATGCAAATGGCAAAAACGTTTCTTTTATCGCTCGCCTCGTATTGTCTGTTAGATTTTTTTGCCATTTCTATAGAAAAGAAAAAATCATAAACAAGCCGCTTGTTTAAAAATCCACTGTGAAAAACATTTAAAATTATTGTTCTATGTACAACTTCAATTACAGGTAAAATAACTAAAACCGCATAACTACACAAATAACTGTCAGGTAGTAAACTGCAGAACTTTTCTTTTTTAATCTTAATCTCTAAATCTTTTTTTAATCGATTTTATTAGACAAACAATTCATTTAAAAGTTTAATAACTTTTAACAATTATGGTAATTTAACAAATTTTCATAAAATTTAACAAAAATCTATATTTATTCAATAAAACTTTCTTCGTATTCTTATATGCGTAAATATTTTTACTCAGCTTCCGTTTATGGTTGAAATATTTAGTTTCTCTTCTTACGAACTTTTTTTTTTTTTAAAAAAGGGTCCTCAAAATACCACATCTCAAGTTTCCTACAAAACTTTTAGGATGCTATTTTAAGTAGAATTAAACGAAAAAAAAAACTTAAACATAAAACGTTAAGCTTATTCAAAGATGTTCATGTTTTTACATAAAAATATTAAAGATTTAAAATGCAAGAAAAAAAGCCATCATATAAAAATATCAAATAACTAAGGGTTGGTAACTAAAAGGATTTGACAGCTTTAGAAATAAAAAAAAGACAAATACTTAATGAAGCATAAAATTAAAAAAAAGTTTATAAAATAAACATTAAACCAAATACAGTCGAACCTCGATTTGTACTTGCTTTGGAACAAGCGTAAAATGTATTGAAAGTTCCATAACTTTGGTATTTTATACTGGTTTTTTAAATTCAAAATTTTCTCTTAAATTAAAAATATGCAAACCTTCTCCTAATCTATAAGCGAGCGCAAATCGAGGTTTAACTAAAAATAGATTTAAAACTCTTCAACTATAAATTGTATTAACCCTCCAAACAGCAAACGCTGTTTTGAAATTAAATTCATACCATATGCTCGTATTGAAACATATGGAATAAGTTTTTTAAATTTATTTTCATCGGGATAAACATTAATTGCATTTATAGTAATTAAATGTGCTAAAGTCCCAAAAGTTATTTAACAAATTGTGAAAGGCAATCTGCTGTAGGCTTGTCCCTATCCGGATTTCATTCCTGCCCAAGGAAATCTTCAGGGGACTTTGTTATTAGAATTTCTAGAGATATTTGTTATGTTAAATCACAAACCCAATGAGAATTTCTTGTCCTCGTTCTTCTACAAAAATGTTTATCTTTGCCTACCTTAGGTGATATAAGCCAAAATAGTTTAAAGTGCATCTCGAAAACTAATTCATATTATTGGAAAAAAGTGATTGATATGACTAAGATATAACTACAATCCAAAAAAATCTTTGTTGTGCTTCTATTTAAGAAGAAATGGCGATTTTCGCTTTTTGGAAAAAACGAAATTGGACGAAAAAGTATCTTAACTTTAATATATATTTTTGAAACTTTAACTAATACTTATTGTTTTATTTATGCTAAATTTCCGTTCATTAATTTATAAGTTAAGACGATGTCCTTTATAGATATCCTGATAAAATCCTGTTTGTCTTTGAATCAAAGTAAGAACTAACTATTAAATATAAACTATCAATCTGAGTTATATTTCATTATCAAAAGTTTTTTTTTATCAACTTAAATGAGTTTTTTTTTTGATGTTAAAGACGTGGTAGAGAAGAATGAGTATATTTTCTAAAAATCATAATTCAATTTTCTGAATCAGGCTGCGCAGTTTCTGGTATTGAACCTTCGTCAGTGTGACCCTGTTTTTTTTTTTGAATAATGTAATATTTGTTATGTTTTTATTTGTTCGATTGCGTCTATATGAAATTTTCTGTGCAATCGCTGATCGTGGTATAGATAAACTGATTTCTAATGCCACATGCACTCGCACTACACGTTAGACAGAGCGCTTTAGCGCACTGATCTATCGTCAGGTCGAGTTTTGTTGTGATTAAAACTAGTTTTATTCAATACACGGTGCTTTTGTTCTTACATACATAATCTCAGAACTACAACTCCAACAACACAACAGTTCTATTTTTAGAAACTTACCTCACTCTAATGTCCACTATTTTCCCATATGTTGTAAGTGGTGCCACATCTATGATATATTCTTTGTATATTCGTTAGTTTTTTTTACATTTTCTATCCCTATATTTTTTTCAAAAATGTTTTGTTTTTTAATTTTACGAAATTTGGATATTGAAGCTTTCTCGCGTGCACGGTACACGAAAATCAATTAGTAAATTTAGTTTTCTTTCGAAATATATTAATTTTTCATTCGACGAATTTGTGGTCAATTTTATGAATGCTGCTCTGGGGCAGCCTTACACGTTAGAGGGTTAATATATTTAATTGAAATTTGTTTTTACTTATTAATTTTATTGTATTTTTGTTATTGTCTTTCCAGATGGTTTTGTCATTTTGATGATGACAATTATGTTAATATTCCCCGCTTAGTTAAACTGTTGGATGAATATAGTCCCACCGTTGATTGGTATTTGGGTAAACCAAGTATATCCTCACCTTTGGAAATACACTTAGATAGTGTAAGTATTTGTTAAACTTTATTTATAATTAATTGTATGCAGTATCCTTGAGTTGGTTGACAAAATGTTATGCTTAATTAATTTCCGTAAAGGAAAAGTTTTAAGTAATTTTTTTTTTTTTTTTTTTGTGTTACCTGACTCCAGTTTAAGGTACAAAATGTATTAAATTACTACAAATTGAATGGCAAGCAACCTTGTTTTTTCTGAACTTTTTAATTATGGTCAATTAGTTTATAACAAATTTTGGGCTTTAACTCTTAAAATACTAAAGAAACAATTATGCACTAATAAATAGTAATTATATATTTAGTTATAATATTGTTTATTCCAACAGTAGTAAGTAGAATTAATTTTGTTAAACTGTTATTCATTCAATTTGTGTAATTTTCGAAACATATAGAAATACACTCATAGAAATAAATTTGTAAAAATATAAAAAAAACTACTAAAAATTAGTTAAAAATTAAGTTGCAGACTGCAAACATTAGCAGATTTTTTTAGCTAATTTTTAGTAAGATAAGAACAGCAAACAAATAATATTTACCAAATGTTTGCTATAAGTAATTCAAATTTTGTTGAATATAAATAAAGTATATTATATTCTGCAAAAATCAACACAAATATGTGCTAAAAAATGAAAGCCTGCTTATGTCAGAAGGGCAGATTCAGTAAAAACAAATGTCTATTCATTTATTTTAACTTGTTTTACTTCTATGTTTTTTATCTGCAATATGTAGCCACACACTACAAAACACTTCTTGTAGAAATGGATTTGTGTGTGTGTGTTTCAAGATCTTCAAGATGTTGTATTTTTAATTGAAATAATTTTCTACATAAAGCAAATGAAACACTAATATGATACTTTCATATTAGATTTTATTTGTTGCTTTTTAAAAAATTTTACCATTTTCATGATAGACAATTGTTTCAATGGCATCACCCAAATCTTCACCCAAACGATATTGAAACGATATTACCTAGCTGATACTTATTATCCCAGTAAAAACATGATAATGTCATTTCATTACAGTATAGATTACCAAGTAATGATTGGTTATTACATATTTTATTACTTTAAAATACAAAATAATTACTTACTTGATAATGGGTTATAGGATATTGATAATGAATTTTTTTTTAGTCATTTTTAGAATAACTTCTTCTAAAATTTAACGATTTTTAATTAATTTATATACTTTAAATCTAAAATTCTAGTCACAAAATGATATCAATAAGTTTTTTTTTATCTGCAACAGTTTATAAAATGCATTTAAAACAACCCTATGGGGAATGAGGAGTCAATTGACCTAAAAGTGACTGGTTAAAGAACGACTTATCACAGGACTGGTATAATTTAATACTGAAGTGGGTTAAGCAGTATCAATTATCCTAAAATTACCAATCCTGTGACTGGTAAAGGGAGGACACACCACTTAACAAAAATGCTTATTAACAAGAAAAAGCCAGTTGGCGAGAATTTTACCCATTGGAAATTGTTTAGTTTTCGTTTATTTTTTAAACTAAAAATTATTTATTTTGCCGATATTTATGTTTTTTTTTTTGGGTTTATTAAAAAATTATCGACATGCGAAAATTAACCGAAAGGAACCTGGACTGCTGGAAAAGGACTTATCACAGCACTAGTATTATTTACAATTGATGTGAGTTATGTAGTGTAAATTGATCTAAAAAGCCTAGTTCCTTGACTGGTAGAAGCAGGACATATCACCTAACTGGTATGCATATTGACTAGAGAAAGCCATCCTGCGAGAAATGAAGGGTCGATTGATCCAAAGTGGTAATTCGGTGATGTATGATTGGGGAGCACGTCACGCAACTGGTGAAACCAAAATTGCGGTGCACCAAAAAGTGTTAGTTTGGGTGAAACGTCCAATCACGTGACTGTAGTTATGGTGACAAACCATTCACTGGTTAGTACCAGATATATCACGTTACTGGAGAAAAACTAATATAACATCAGAGTGTAATGTTGCAGTTGAAGTTGCTACTGGTCATTCAACTGGTTCAAAACCGCTAGCAGTGGATAAAAACATGGCAATTAGTACCAAAGGATGCAGTTCATTGACTGCTACAAAGTGGACACAACACTGCAGGATTTTTTTATGTACCGATTTTGTGACAGCATAAATGAATACGTAACACTTCACTGCTTTAAAATAACTGAATACGGCACTGTTTAGACACTGAATACGGCACTGTTTAGACAACGTCGCGATCTTAAAACTCGTTTGGCAAGTTAATTTTCGATATGCGGACTGGCGATTTTTCGAGTAAACGACGATTTTACACATAAAATATAGCTACCACAAAACTATTTCAATATGATTTTTTGCACAACTTATTCGAAAACTTTCAACACTTTACAAGAATATAAATTAAAATTTCAAAATTTCAGCATTTTGGTTTCTAAATATCTTGTTTAGATATTTTACAAGATTTCTGGTAACTATTTTTTATGTGTAAGTAATTGGCGAGTTTTAAGAATTTCTTTGGGAACAGAACTGAGTATATATTTTATTACTCTGCTTTATAAGTTATACATTAAATTTGTGCTGAATTGTCGCAACTTTTTTGACTGGCTCCGGAAGGGCTATTTAGCAACCCGTACATAATATGACACACGCTAAATAAAAAGTGACAGGTTACTTGCTAATTACTTTTCGTATGCCCGGCGACTTGTACCCCTTAGACCAGTGCAGTGGTACTTTACAAAACTATTCCACCCAAACTACCCCTAAAACAGAACACATTTCGCTTAATATGTGACCAGTTTTCCTTCAACAATTTTTCTCCAGTTCTACTATACGTACACCTACACCAGTCACGTGATAATTTTTTTTACACTGGTTCTGTTGCATATCACATAAATTCTAAAATGGTCATATTTTGACACTCCCTACTTCTAACTTGTCCCGTAGCATTTTCATTTCAGTCGGTACGGTGATACGTTACCTTGGTGAAGTTATTCGCCACGTCACACAGTGCTCCACAGGTAGAAATTGTCACCTTCTATGACAAGCCCATGTTAAAAGTACCGGTCACTTTCATATAACAGAACCGATACTAGGACTGGTACTTACACACAAAATTCTAGTCACGTGACCATACCAGTGACTGGTTCATTTCCCGCAGGGCAATGAGTTAGAAATTGATTGTTTCATTTTCTACCATATTTTACATTAAAAATTATTAAATTGTACGACATGTCCCTTTCAGGATAGTCATGTGGTTAGCCCGTTTTGGTTAGTCCTCCGACATGACCCTTTTCCGACAGTCTTGTGGTATGCCCATCTTTGATTAGTCCTGTGGCCTGCCACTATGTGGTTTAAAGCAGGACAAATGACCCCCTCCTATGACAAGCCCATGTTAAAGTTGCCAGTCGTTTACATAGGGTTGGGTTTTGCAGAGAACCGGTCTCTGGCATGAAGGGAGCGATCCTGTGACACACGCAGGTCCCATTCCCCATAGGGAGTTTTACTTATACACACTGTGTTTTATATAAAATTTACTTTTGAACCCAAAATCACCAATATTTTTTTTTATTTTTTTTAAACTATATTACACAATATATTTCTGAATATTTTGATATATAAATCAGTCTTATTTAATTAAAAATATATTTTTTTAACAAGTTGTTCAATAATGCAATGCATTTTATTGGCTTTTGTACAGCCGAAGCTTCCAAATGCCTGCACGAGTAGTGTAAGAGATAAAAAAGCATTTATCGATATCATTTTGTAGATTTGAAATTCTAGAATTAAAATATACAAATTAATAAAGAATAGTATATTTTTTGATTAAAATTGATTATAAATAGAATATATCTTATTTCTGTTCAAAATATCACTTAAACATTTCAAAATTCTTTAAATTTCTTTACTACATTGCTGCTAAAACCGTAATGATCGAATGATAAATGTATTTTTAAAAAACACCTGATGACATTCTTATCTAAAAAGAGGAACGAAAACGCACGACGAAACATAGAACAATTAAAAAAGAGCCACTTAAGTCGTAAATAAAATTGGACCCATAGCTTCAAAACTACTAAAACCGATTTAAAAACAGTATTCCAAAGATATGTTGCGCTTTAAATGGCATTTGTTTTGAAATTTCGATGAAAAAAGTAGCTTGATCCTAAATCGAGATATAATCTCGATATCAAAATATTCAAAGGATTTAAAAATTTAAATTATGTAATAAAAATTGTTTCAAAAAGTACTCTATGCAATTTATTTTAATGCGAAATTCGGTTTTAGGAGGCCGTAATACAAAAGTTGAAAAGTCGCATGTTTGTCATATTTTTGCTGTAAACCTGTGTTATTCAAGAAGTATGTAAACTTGTCGTTTCATTGAAATAAATATGTATTTATTATCCTTAAAATTATATATGTTAGTCTGAATAGTGTTAAAATATTGTTTTGTTATTCAATTTTAAGTCTTTTTTCTTAAAAAGTCCTTTATATATTTATAAACGTATCAAAAACTACTAAAGCAACCCTTTACTTTAATACTTTAATACTTAATGTACTTAAATCTTTATAAATCTTTAATAAATATTGTTTTTATTTGTTTCTTACCATATTTTCCTCTTTTTTTTTCTTTTTTTTTTTTTGGTTTACAGAAAAATACTTCATTAAATAAAAAGATTACATTTTGGTTTGCAACAGGTGGTGCTGGCTTCTGTTTAAGTCGAGCCTTAACATTAAAAATGTTACCAATAGCAGGTGGTGGCAAATTTATAAGTATAGGAGATAAAATAAGATTTCCTGATGATGTTACCATGGGTTTCATTATAGGTAAGTTAAACCGCAATAAATTTAAAAACTAATACAAATACAGCTTAAAACATAATTTTTTTTTATTTTTTATCCATAACAGAACATCTACTTAAAGTTCCCCTAACCGTTGTGGATAATTTTCATTCCCATTTGGAGCCAATGGAATTCATAAGACCAGATTCTTATCAAAATCAAGTTTCATTTAGTTATGCTCTAATGAAGAATCAATGGAATGTTGTTAAAGTTGATGGTTTTGATACAAAAACTGATCCTCGTAGATTTTATTCACTTCACTGTAAATTATTTCCCTATTTTAGTTATTGTCCACATAGATGATTTATTGCCTTTAATGTAAAACAGGATAAACATAAAATTATTGTTATTGATTTGTGAATGGAAAAAAAAAAAACAAAATATTGTTAAAAATCTGTGATGTAGTATTTTAATAAGAAACTTTTTTTGTAAAAAAAAAAAAAAAAAAATATAATATTTTCTATAAAATGTTTGCTTCCATTTAATTTATTAAAATTATTAAGTTAAGTTGTTACAATTCTAAAAAAAAAAAACAAAAATTAACACTTAGAAAAAGCTATGGTTTAAAAAACGAAGAATAGAACTCAGACAGTTATAATGCCACTAAAATAAATTTTATAAAATTTAAATATATTTAAAAAATCGCTTTTTACTGAAACAATATTTTTATAAGTTTAAGTTGGTGTGATAACTTAAGAAAAAAGCACACAGAAAAATAAAAATACATGTTTTTAAAAAATTTTATAGTCAAAATTTCCTCATTTTTCGGACGAAAATATCAACCATCTGAAAAGAATCATAAAAAACACAAAAATTTTAATCGTAACAACCGAATTTTACTTGGAATTCATTTAAATTTTTCTCTGTGTCGCACAGCTAGTTCAAAAGTGACTCTACTCAAAATTTCGGATTTATATGCTTAAACTATGCACAATACACTTGTTTATCTATAAAAAATATATCAGTGTATTTAGTTATTGTTAACTGTTACTAAAAAGTGGTTATGTCTTTCTTTATGTTTCAATTGGTATAAAAATGCAAATATATTTTTTCGATTTCTGAAAAATTAAAATTTTTGAGTTGAGTCACTTTTGAACTAGGTGTGTGACATAGAGAAAAATTTAAATGAATTCCAACTAAAATTCGGTTGTTACGATTAA
Organism: Delia radicum; assembly: GCA_021234595.1. Lineage (NCBI taxonomy): Eukaryota > Metazoa > Arthropoda > Insecta > Diptera > Anthomyiidae > Delia > Delia radicum. The sequence goes on from CM037853.1 coordinate 116,170,670, forward strand.
AGTCTTTTGGAAAAACTAATTATTGATTTACACAACAAAATTCCGTTCATACCGCTAAATTTTAGTTGCAACAACCAAAATATTATTGTATTAATAATATTATTATTGAGCAATTCCATATGAAAGCGATCACCTTTTGGACGACCCCTCTCCGATTTTAAAATAAATAGTCTCAATCGATTGCCCAGCAAAAAATAATGTACCTACATATTTTTTTTTTTTTATAGTGACTGGTTTAGTGGTGGTGTACACCACTGTCATGCGACAAAATTGAAGAATTCTCCATAAGGGACCTCATTGAAAGTTGTTTTAAAAAAAACTACTTAGGCGATCGCAACGAGTGATAGCTCATTGGAAAGGTATTGAATCAGGCTTTAATTGAAAATAAAATTTTCCTAATTTTTCTCAGAAATTTACCTTTTTTCCCATGAAAATCAAATTTTCCCATGAAAATTAAATTTTCCGATTTTCCACAGAAGCTCCTAAATTTTCCGGCTAATTTTATTTTTTTTGGATTCCTCATAATTTTTGCTTTAAGAATCAGCAATAAAAAAATGGGCCCCGACTCCTTGTTTGGACAGGAGAAGAGCATTTAAGAGACCACCTTGTTCTCATTGTTTTTATATTTTTTATAATTGAATTATTTTTAATTATTTAACAAGAAAAATTAGGAAAATTTTATTTTTCAATTAAAGCCTGATTCAACACCTTTCCAACGAGCTATCACTCGTTGTGATCGCTATAGTAGAATTCTTCATAAGGGACCTCATTGAAAGTTGTTTAAAAAAAAAACTACTAAAGCGATCGCAACGAGTGATAGCTCGTTGGAAAGGTATTGAATCAGGCTTTAATTGAAAAATAAAATTTTCCTAATTTTTCTTGTTAAATAATTAAAAATAATTCAATTTTAAAAAATATAAAAACAATGAGAACAAGGTTGTCTCTTAAATGCTCTTCTCCTGTCCAAACAAGGAGTCGGGGCCCATTTTTTTATTGCTGATTCTTAAAGCAAAAATTATGAGGAATCCAAAAAAAATAAAATTAGCCGGGAAATTTAGGAGCTTCTGTGGACAACTTTCAATGAGGTCCCTTATGAAGAAATCTTCAATTTTGTCACATGACAATGGTGCACACCACCACTAAACCAGTCACTATAAAAAAAAAAAAAAAATATGTAGGTACATTATTTTTTGCTGGGCAATCGATTGAGACTATTTATTTTAAAATCGGAGAGGGGTCGTCCAAAAATTTGCCAATTTTGATCGTATTCATTATGATTGTATTACCCGAATTTGCAGGTTAAATAGCTAAAATACTCTTTACAATTCGGTTATAAATTTTTTTTTCTGTGTGTATAATCGCCAACTTTCTAAAACATCTAGTTTTGCACAATACAACATTTTAGCCATAAATATATCATCGTGTAAAGAAATAGTGCTAAAATAGTTCATGCAGTTTTGAACACAATTTTTTCGGAAAGTTCTATTTTATGGTTCGCAAAACACGAAATTGAAAAATTAAAATGTTTTTAATACATTCCATATGAATAATTAAAATAGTTTAACTAATACGATGGTATTAGTTTAACTTATTTGGGTTTACAAGAATTTTCCGATTTTTTAACTTTCGCAGTTCTCTCCACAGCGTTTTTTTTTTTGGGTTGTTAAATATAATTGAGTTTTGAGAACAGTATTTGAAAAATGGTTTAATTTCATATAGTTTGTGTTCTACCAAGTTGATGTCAACGCCCCAGTAACGGGATACGAACATCACAAACTCTTAAGGAATTGGTATTAATTTTTTGAAAATGTATATTTTTTTTTTGCTTTTGACATTCACAATTATATTTGAAATTGGATAACTTATACCGTGAACTAATTTACTTTGTAAACAGCACCTCCGAGTGAAAAAAGCACTTTAAAAATTTTAACTTTAAAAATTTTATGAACTTTATAAAACTTTTAAGTAATTTAATTATTTTGTTTCGCGTTTTATATACGATAATATATTTCATAAAAAATATTGCTGGAGAACAAAGTTAGGTGTTTAGAGTGAATCCTTATGACGGACTAAATTTATAAAGCGGCAGTTTTTTGCCAACGCATTTAGCTTAGTGACAACTAAAGCTATGTATCAATTCCGCGAAACGTGCATCGAATAAAATATTTTAATGAGACATCAAGAAAGTGTATAAGAACATTACATCTTATGGAGCAAACAACATTTTCATAACCTCAAAATTCTTCCTTATAAAACATGTTTAATTTGCGAATTTAAAAATATTTAATATAATTTCTACAAATAAGTAAAAAAAGAAAACGCGTGTTTTCCAAAATAGTCGAGGTTTTCTTTTAAAGTTTTAATATATGACTACAACAAAATTTTGAGTGTATTTTTATATTTTTTGTTGGTGTTATATATATTTTGAATTGTGACAAATTCAATGAGATCTACAATTTGATGTAGCTTTTATTTAATTTAAGCAAAAATTGTTACTTTACTTAAAACCGCCATAATTTTTGCGCCGTTAAAGAATAACGCGAACTAATTTAGCGTGCTTTTAAACATCGCCTAAGATATACGGAAAAATTTGTTCATGTTATACAAAAAAACATTTTTTAAAATATTTTACCTCAAACTATCGAACATTTTTGAAGTTCCACATGCACTTAATCGAGCGAGTCATTCAATTACCTAAGTCAACAAATTTCAACTTTTTTTCAGAACCTGTCTATGAAATACATATTTTTTAAACACTAATTTCGAGTATTTAATACATCGTGGTTTTTGTATTTACATTCCTGGTCAGCGCCAGGCTAAGAGATTGATCTCTTTTTCCAGTAGGGGGTCGATGCGACTCTTGTCGCTTGAAAAGGGGGGTTTGAGGACCCTGGCGTCATACTTAACTGGACAATCTTAGATACCATCTGCACAGGAAGGGTCAATCGGACACGGATGTGTGCAGGTTTTGTGAGATGGTGTCTGAGACCTCGGAGCATGTTCTCTGCGAATGTCCCAAGCTTTGTGATAGGAGACTTAGGTTTCTAGGTGATCGCTTCATTTCCCCTTCCGACATCGCGAACATTTTGCCTAACAGGATAATTGGCTTTATAGATAGCTTGAATCTGTAGGAATCTTTAGGCAGCACAAAACACCTACATTGGTCGGGGTGCATAATGCCTTCTGATCTAATCTTATCTATGTATTTACATCATCTACACCATTTTTGTGTTTATTGGGCTTATGCATGGATATTAATCTGTAAAAATATCAAAAAATAAAAAAAAAAATAATAACAATCAGTTAAAAATTATCTTGCAGAAAAAAAACTGCTTAATTTAGCAGCTTTTTAACTAAGTATTTGTAATATAAGAATAGTAAAAATATATCTGTTAAATTTACAAATATTTAGCTATATTTGAACTAAATTTTAGATAATTGAAAGTAACCAAATAATCTGCTAAAATTAGCAGAAACATTTACTCAATATTATAAGGCAAAAAAATCATTAAAAATCTTAAAATTTATAAAATTTTTATTTTAGTTTCTTTTCTAATGCAAACAAAAGTCTGCCCTTATGAAATCAGCAATCGATAATTCTTTAGCAAAAATTTCTGCTGATTTAAGCTAAATAATCTATTATTTGCAATCTACTAATTTGAGGTAAATATAACTAAAATTTTGTTAACACTACAATTTTTGTTTGCTATTTAGAGTCTAAAAATAGTTAGTAAAAGTTTTTTCTAACTTCACACAGTAAAGTGCTAAAACTAATAACTAAAATTCACATCGAATATGACTAAGATTTGTTAAGTGAACAGATTTATATTTGATGTTCTTATTTTATTAACATTTAGCAAAACAATCTGCTAAATTAATCATTTTTTTCTGCAAGGTAATTTGTTTTACTAATTTTTAGTAGCTTTTTCTGCTATTTTTACAGGTAACAGTGAGGTGTTTCAAAAGGTTCAAAATTGACTAAGAAACGAAATTGGATTTGAATATTCTTGAACAAAAAATGAGTTATGAAGCTTATAGAATTTTTTTAAATATCTTTTTTAAGTAATTTTTTTTATCAAAAATAAAACTGTATTTGATAAACCAATTTCATACAAAAAATTAAAATATTAATAATACACACAGAAAAAAAAGCGCCATCGAAATTGGAAAGTGTATTTTGGTGGCTAGAACTAATAAATTTGGTTATTACTAGGGCTCGGAACTTCATGTAAATACATGTTTGTTGTCGTTAGCTGGACAAGAGTGTCATCCAAACAACGAATTGTAACAAAAAAGCATCGATTTTTTAATGCATATTTTTGCATATATTGCTATAAATTCATATTTAACTAAAAGCATATTTTAATGCATATTTTTGCATTTGTTGTTACATATTTTGCTATATATATTTTTTTTTTTTTGGATTAAAATGCATATTTTTAAGAAAATTTTTTTGATGGTTTACTAAAAATAAATTTTACACAATTTGTAAATAAAATATTTTTCAAATCTATAGATATAATTTTTTTTATCACGAACTGACAGAAAAATGAAATTACTAATTTTCTGATAATGTTTATTCGTAATTTTTTATTTGTAACCACTTTTCAAAACAAAATTAATAATAAAAAAAAAATAATAATAATAATTACAAATTATATGCTAGGTTAATAATTAACATATAATTTGTAATTATTAGGTTAATAAATAAAAATAAAAAAAAATATAAATCAAAAATTAAAAAAACTGATATTGGAAAAGTTAGAAACAGTCAATAATTAATGCATATTTTTGTACATATTTTATGTACATAAAACAGAAATTACAATCATATTCAAATTCGTTTACTAAATATTTTGGGGAGTTGCAACTAAAATTCAGTTGCATCAACCGACTTTAATTATGAAAACCAATCTTAGAAGGAAAAGCTTAATCATACATATTTACGAAAAACTTCATATATGATGAATTTCGTTCATTCATAATATAATGAAGCAATTTCATAAAAGTTCGTATTGAAGGCAAGCTTAATCATATAGGTGCAATATTTCATAAATATGAAGAAGTTTCGTAGCTTTCCTGAAATTTTTCATATATGTTATAATACGATTTGTTAATATCATGAAACAAATTCATAAATTTTGATAACATGAAAATTTTTTTTGGTAGTGTACAAACAAAATAAATTCTACAACCAATGCCGAAAATTTGTTTCTAATACATTATATTTAAACCCAAATATTTTTGCAACTACATTCAAAAAAAAAATTAGTAAATTCAGCAAAAACAAATTGCTGAGTCAGCAAAATTGTAGTCAAGAGGGTGCTTGCAAAAAATTTGCTAATGTCAGCAAAATCTTTTGCTGAAAATCAGGGAGCTGATTTTTAGCAACAAATTTAGTAGATTCAGCAAAAGTTTTGCTAATACTTAGTTGATTAAAAATTAAAAAATTCTTGCTAAAAGTTAATAAAATTTTTGCTGAACATTAGTAGACTAAAAAAAAAACAAAAAAAAATGTGTAGAAAAATTATACTTTAGTTTATTTATTTGCTGAAAATCTAAAATGTTTTTTTGTGATTATTTTAAAAAATAATTTGTATTTTGGGTAATTTTGTGAGATCGAAAAAACCCCTACATATTTTCACTTACAACTACTTTTTGTACCACACGGAAGTTTCTTTGTTTCAAGTTACCTTTAACAACGTTGTCAGATTATGTATGCAAAATATTGAAGCGATCGGCTTATTGTTTCGCTTTCAAATGCAAACTGAAAAAGAAGTGAGTAATGGAGTTCTTTTGGCATCTTTAGTGCCCTAATTGTTAGATGCACACTATTTCCAAAAAAAGTGACATTATTGGGAACTTGTTCTGTAGTCTTCGTCAATAATTTAAAAAAAAATGTTAATATCAATTGATTTATGTTTTAACTAAATTGTGTTTGATTGCGTTTTAACTAAAATGTATTTGAAATGCTGTTTAATATTTTTATGAATACGGGGTTAGTTTACAAATACACATTTAATATTTAATAAATTTAAATATTTTATTTTGTCTTTAATTTAAATAATAGGTAATTACTTTGACAAGCCGGTGACACCACAAAATTTATGTTTTTTTAATCTACAATGTATGTATATACATTTCTGACGTTATTTTGTAATATATGAAAAACAGATACAAAATCCTCCATGGTTGATTTTTTATATGTCTTACAAGAGTTGTACTTTTTAATATCATTTTCCTTGCCTCTACTACGTCTTGACTTTCAATCTGGTTGTAGTCGACACTATTAATCTATTTTTTTAGCAAAATAAATTAGTAAAAATGCAAATTTAAAAATTTAAAAAATTTAAATTAGTAAAACATTAGTAAAATATTAGTAAAACATTAGCTCAAAACAGTTAAGTGCGGAATAAGCATAAAAAAATATTACCTGAAAACACAATTTCAGCAAAACAATTTGTTTAAAAATAGTATATTTGATTTACAAGACGTTTTTCTAACTTTTCTACTAACTTATTTTTCTGAGTGTATAATTAATTAAAATTCAGAATTTAAATTTTAAATTCAGAAAATATCAATTGATATTAATTTTTATTAAAACTCACATAAAATAAAGTTAAGAATTTTAATTTTGAATTTAAAAACATTGATTGAATTTCCGTTTCAAGTGATATTTATAAAAATTTAATTTTTATTCACAAAATTAAATGCAAAATTTAGAACACATCAACTGATTTACTGAACAATTGTTTTTTTTTACTATATTTGGGTACTGTCTTCCTTTGGTAGGGTTTCACGTTCATTTGGAGAAAGTTTTTGAGCATTGTTTCCTTGGAAACTTGATTTTTTTAGTCAACTTAAGATGTGATACTCCAATTTCATTAACCGCAGAATTTTTCAATTTAACAAGTTCAGCTGTGTTAAATATTTTTGGACGTCCTTTTTTTTATCCAGGTTGATGACACTCCATTTTCAAACCGTTTAAATATATTGCGCTACGTGGTAGTTGTTCACTAATGAAACATGAAATTTTCTAACCAATTTAAGATTTGGTGCCCCAATTTGATTAACCGAAGATATTTTAAATTTAACAAGTTCAGCTGCGGTCACTTTTTAACCCGGTTGATGCCACTCCATGTCCAAGCCATTTGAATATTTAAAATATTGTGCTACGTAGTACTTGGTCCTTAAGAAAAGGATGTAATACTTCGTTTTTAGGATACCGTCCAAGCAGGTACTTTTGTCGTAAACTGTTTAGTTCAACCACTTTCATTTTGAATTTTTTCACTTTAGAATATTTACAATAATTCTTATAATATAAGATTTTATTGATATGCATTTTGAAAAAAAAACCATGCCTACTTAGCAATAATTTATACTTGAATTTTATCCGTTTACTTAGTTGGCATAGGTTATTCAAAGTTATTTCAGTTTTGTTTATTTAAACGGTTTATGTTTATTCACAATATGTTTAAGGGCTTACCATATGTAATAACAACAGAAAGTTTCCTTTTTGTGAAACATGTTGGAAAATTTTCTGAAATAGATAATAATATTCAAAATAAGGAGTGAGATCGAAACATTTCTGACACACATTATTACTTGTAACTTAAACTTAAACTTAAAAGTGAAGTTATTTTTGATCAAGTTATCTTTTAAAAGTCGTCAGATTATGTGAACCACATATTAGAGTAATCGAATTTTAAGTTTGTTTGCAAATGGGCTTTTACCCTCTAACAGGTAATGCTGCCTCAGGGCAGTCTTCATAACATTTACCACAAATGCGTCAAATGAGCGTTTTATACTTAGAAATTAATATACTCCGATAGAAAGCTAAATTTGTTAAATATTTTGCGAAGAAATTTTTCGTGTGCCGTCCACGATTTGGAAGCAAGAAAGCTTCAAAATCAAAATTTCGTAAAATTTCAAAAACCAATTATTTTTAAAAATATATAGTTTTTAAAAATCTAAAAAACCAATTTAAAATGACTAAAAACACTTTAAATTAAAAATATAAGTAAGATTTAAGTTTTATCTTTAATAATAAGTCCTTAGTCCAAGGACTCACAAGATTTTATCAGGATTTCTCTAAAAGACATCGTCTTAACTTATAAACTAATAGACGGATTTTTATGAAATTTTGCAGAAAGAAGACATTAAGTATAAATAGCAAAGCGTTGAAGATTGAACAATATAAATAGAAGTTTAGATACTTTTTCGCCTAATTTCGCTTTTTCCAAAAAGCGAAAATCGCGATATCTTCTTAAATAGGAGCAGAAAAAAAATAGTTTTTCGAGCGTGGTTATATCTTGGTAAAAGAAATATTTTTTGTCCAAAACTTCTCTTTTATATGCTTTAGTATTCAAAGTGCACTCTAAAATATTTTGGTTCATATCGAATAAATTAGGCAACGTTAAACAATTTTGTTGAATAACTTATTATTTGTTTTTCGTGTGGAGCACATGGTATGAATTTCGTTGCAAAACATCGTTTGCCAGTTAGAGGGTTTAAACAAGAAATGAGGTAAAAATTTATTTTTACAAAACCTTCTTTAAATTCTCACAAAAAAATTTACTTAATTTTACAGAACTTTCAGAACAATCAAATCATATTTAGATTATTTTTATATTATTGATGAAGGCTACAAAACAAGTTCTCAATACTGTCACTTTTCTGGAAATGGTGTGCTTCTGGCAATTAGATTTCTAAAGATGCAATAAAACTTTTTTATTCACTTTTTGTTCAGACACAATTTGTATGCGATAAAATGAACCGATCGGTTGCCAATTCTGCACACATAACCTGACTACATTCTTAAATAAAAAAGCAGTTGTAAGTGATAATGAATGCCGAGGTTTTTTTTTAAATCTCATTCCTTTAGGAGCAATAAACATAAAAAAGACCAATACTTTGAAATCCATTAAAAATTAAAAAAAAATAAGAAAATATACGAACGATCCAAATTAGCGAACATTAAAAATATTGAATTGTTATTTATTTTTATTTTTTTATTCATAATTTTTTATGAAACCAATTGGTTTAAACAATATTGTGAATACAATTCTTACCGTTTGCAAAAATCAAACTTTAAAAATTAGCTTGTTATTCACTTTTATGTTAAAGAAAAATAACACTTTGTGTTGAATTTTTTTTTTTTTTTTCAAAAACATAAGAAAACCAGGAATATCGTGTATATTCTTATCGAAACTTTTCTAAAATAGAGATAGCGCAAGTTAACTTGATGACATAGGGCAGTTATGATATATACATGCATCCGCACTAAAAAAAGTTCTATTGTAACAGTAAGTTACATTTGCGAACATTCCCTTATGAAATTTATTGAAACTTTAAAAAAATAATCAGAATTGCATTATTAGTTTTAGCTGAATATAATATAAGAGAAAAATCGATTTACACAATGAACAAAATAAGTGAATTAAAGTTCTGTTAAACTCACAAGGCAGGTAGCCCAGAAATAACCCACAGATTTTTGTAATCTTTGGATATATTGTAACTAAGAGACATTTTTGTTTTTAGCTGGCCAATCTCACGTTTAAGCGTTAAAAGTTGGGTTGAAAAATAAATATGTCTTTATATGAAAATATGTCTGAAATATAGGAAATTCTGATTTATTTGCATTAGATTTAAATCAATCAAAAAAAAAAAAAAAAAAACAAAAATGTTGTTACCCATACTGCGTACATCGAAATAAAAATAAGTTATAGTGTTTTTTAAAAATTTTTCTATATTTTAGTATTGGGAAAATTCATTTTGGGATAGGAAATGTTTTCCTCCCATTGTATCAGCGCCTGTTTAATTACTTTGAAGCTAATAATGTGTTTTCACTTACATGTTTTGAGCAAAACAAGTAAGTGGTGATAAAAAATATATGGGAAAACATGTTTTGTAACAAAACACGCCCAAAGCAACTGCAGTCGACCACCAATTCAGTTACAACATCCGAATTGTGGCAACCGAATTTAGGAGGATTCAGCAAACGAATCAATTCGGTTGGATGAAATTCTGTTGCGGCAACCGAATTGGTTATTTGAGTGCAGATAGATTTCATAAAACCGGTGGTGAAAGAAGCGGTTCTGAAATATATTCAGACGTAACCAGTTCTAAAAAACTATAGCTGGTTATGATTATTATTTGTATATGTATTCATTTGTTTTAAGGGTCTTTAAATCCAAAAAATCTCCAAATTGTAATTATAGTTTTCCGCAATTTTCTGTTAGAAACTTATTTAATATTTTGAATACATAATGATTAATTTAAATTTAAAAGCTGTTTTTTCTAAGTGTTATTATCTAGCAATTTGTAAAATCTTCCATTATATATTTTTTTTTTAATTTGTTTAATGTAAAATAGTTTTTAATAAAATCTAGTCTCTTTAAGAGCATATATTTTAACAAGAGGAACAAATTTTGTTGAAAAAATGTATATAAGAAATAGTTCCTAAAATGTAAATAATAATAATAATAATTAAAATAAATACACTTGTAATAAAAAATACTTAGAATATAAATTTTTATTTTTTTTTAATAAAATTGTAACTTAAGTCCTGTTGTTTATCATTTACTGTTGTGAAACCTAATTTTCCCTGTGCCTGTGGTTCCACGCTAGCTAGCTCATGACATTCCTGGCGTGTGCCTTTAACCTTATTTGATATATGTTTGATTCGGATACCACGGAACAATTTCAACATCATTTAGGGCAATAAAGTTTTTTTTTGCAGAATTTTTGTATTTTAGGTAGTTGGCTTTAATCCTTTTAAGAATATCTACTCAATTATCGAAGGTACACATCCTTACTATTTTCGTTCTTTTGATTTTCATAATTTTTTATCTACTTTCTTTTTGGCAACACTGTTTTTGGCAGCTCAGCTGTTTTCGTGTAACATGTTACTGTTAAGCATGTTCAGTTTGGTCTATAATTTAACCATGACTAGACTTACAAACGAAAACCGCATATTATTGAATTTTATTATCAAATTCATGCTCGGTTAAGAAAGTGCATCGTGTACTTCTTCCAATTTATGGTCAATTTGGGCGACCTTCTGAGGCGGCTATTATTTTGACTAAATTTCGCAAAAAAATACAAGTTTGATATAATTTTTTATAAACAGAAAAATTAAAGGTAACATTCGCATTTGGTAAACTTTTCATGAAAAAGTTTCCTAAATGAAAGAATCTTTTAACAGGTTAGCAGTCGAAAAACTTAACAGCTTAATTTAGACAGGATTTATATTCAGGTAAAAAATAAAGGTACTTTGGTATTTGATGCTTTTTTTGATATAAAATCTTGTCTTTCAGTTCAGCCATTACATTTTAATTTGGGACTGTTTGTTCAAAAGTTTTGATAAACCATTTCCCATTCCCCATTCACCCCCCTGAAAACCGATCATGATCAAGTATAACATGTCGAAATAGATCAGATGGCAGAGCGGTTGACTGACAACCCGGAGTCAAAGGTTCGAATAACGCACGTTTTATTTAATACAATGGTTTAATAAAAAAACTTTTTTTTTGTAATAAAATTATTTTTTTAGAAATTTTATTTTTAGGCTCAATATTTTTGTCCACACTAGCAAGCATATAGGTAATCACATATTTTTTGATTTATCGGAAGGTGTTTTGTAATGATATGAAATTATTTTGTGCGGCATCCAAATATAAAGTTAATGAGATTTGTAAGTACTTGCCATTAACAAATACTTATGTACTTATATAACCACTTACATGGTAATGCTTTTCTACACTGCGTGTATGTGTTTTAAAAACCATCTGAATACAAGAAAAGTTACTGATTACCAGTTCCCTTTTTGTATTGAACAAATAAAAATCCCACCTAAGAACTCTAATAAAACATTTTAAATCCCCCTTTAAAAAAAAAAAAACGTTGATTGATGTCGGTATTATTTTAATGGTTTAGTCAATTAGATAATATTAATGTTACCAAAAATATAATCAAAATTAATGTTAAACACACACTCATTCAACTACCTTCGATTCCAGCAATCTCGCACACACATGCATTACCAAACAGTGATTCAAAATTTCAAATCACTGAACAAACAAGAAAATTATATACAAACATACACATGTACCATCATATTCTAACTCACTCTTATGGAGGAAGATATACACAACACCAGGTGCGATGCTAATCAACCTTGACTATATGGGATATTTCAATATTGTATGAATGTATAAAAAAACCCGATATAAAGAAAAAAAACCAACAACAAATTTAATGGCCCGATTAAAAAAAATTTATATGGAGCTTTATGTATTCATATCAATTTCTATGTGCCGCTATATGCGATCTTATTAAATTTCATCCCAAATATGGGCCCATATAATTGTATCTATTTGTAAGGATTTTGATCTAATCTGATGCAGTTAGATAAATGTCCAGTACAATTTTATCTGAAATATGGCCCGATAGAGTTGTATTAGATTGCATCAATTTTGTATCTAATTGCATCAGTTTTTATCTAAACTGCTACAAATGTTATATTATGTATGTGATTATATGAAATTATACAAAACAATTTCATACAGATGAGTGTTCATCCTATCATATACGTTCCGCATAAACATTTTTAAAGTTTTTTGATATTACTTATTAAAAATTTCGCAAATACTTACAAACTTGGGCTAAAAAGTTTGGTAATGCTGAGCATATTTTTGGAAATACGAGGGCGGCTCAATAAGTCCGTGACTTTTCGAACTTCCCTCGTATTTGTATGAAATGCAACACTGCTCCCATCAAGTACCACCAGGTAGTAGGCTACTGCCAAATTTTGAGCAAGTTCCGTCATTTACTTTGCGTTTAACAGCTGTTCAAAACATACAACCTCGTGGATTTTTTTGAAGATGGATAAAAGTGAATTTCGACTGCTCATTAAACATTATTTTTTGCGAAAAAAACAGTCAATCAAACCAAGCAAAAGCTTGATAAATACTATGGGGACTCTGCACTATCGATTTCAATGGCAAAAAAGTGGTTTACTGACATTCGTTGTGGTTGCACAAGTACAAATGACACTGAAAGTTCTGGACGGCCAATTGAGATCAATACACCAGAAAATGTCGAAAAAATCCACGATATGGTGTTGGTCGATCAAAAGGTAAATGTCCGTGAGATTGTTAATGCCATAGGCATTTCATATGGCAGTGTGGTTTCAATTTAAAATGATCAGTTGGGTTTAAGAAAGCTGTTCTCTAGATGGGTGCCGCGTTTGCTCTCAATTGACCATAATCGTTATCGTGTGACAACTTCAAAGGATTGTTTGGAGTTGTTTAACAGCAATTCGAATGAGTTTTTAGGGCGTTTTGTAACTGTGGATGAAACATGGATCCATTACAACACTCCGGAGACCAAGCAGCAGTCTAAACACTGGGTTTCTCCGGGTCAACCGGCTCCGAAGAAGGCCAAGGTAAGTTTGTCGGCCAATTAGGTGATGGCAACAGTTTTTTGGGATGCATGCGGGATGATCGATTACCTTCAAAAGGGAAAAACAATAAACGACGAATATTATGCCAAATTATTTGACCGATTTAACTAGAATTTAAGAAAAAACGACCCCATATGGCCACGAAAAATGTTCTTTTTCATCAAGATAATCTACGGGTGCACACGTGTGCAGTCTCAATGGCAAAGTTCCATAAATTGGGCAACGAATTGGCACCTCATCCGCCGTATTCTCCGGATTTAGCCCCCAGTGACTATTTCCTATTTCCAAACCTAAAGAAATGGCTCGGTGGAAAGAGATTTAGCTCCAACGATGAAATTATTGATCAAACAAATGCCTATTTTATGGACATCCTATTTTTTTGAAGGAATGCAAAAAATGGAGAAACGTTGGACTACGTGTTATTTTCAATTTATAACGATCTTTAAACCTCCGTATATTTACAAAAATAAAGCAAATCAAACATATTAGCTAGGTTGATACTAGCACTAAGTGTATTGAGCTAAAAGGAGATTATGTTGAAAAATATTTTTTTTTTTTTGCAAAAGAAAACTGTGTTTCATGCAAAAGGTCAGGCACTTATTGATCCGCCCTTGTATATTTATAAAATGTCCATAGAGTACTACATTCTTCAATTTCAAACAAGTAATAATTAAAATTACTTATTTACAACTAAAGGTTGTAAACAAGTAATCAATCTATGGAAATTTTATAAATGTTTTTCACAGTTTTGTCCAAAAATTTTAAAAATACACTGCAAATGCCGCGTATAAGTACCCGTATAAGTACCCTCTGCAAAATGTTTGGTTTTTATCCATAAAGAGCAAACGAAATTCAGTAACTAAATTCGCAAATGTTTTTAATTCGGGACAGACATAGCGACAATATATAGTTTTATTTATAAAAGGCCTTCTTTTTTTTTTGGTATGGAACAATATATCTTTACATATAACTATGAATGGGTCAAGATATCGTTTGATCAATAATGAAATACATTTTTTTAATATTTGACTATATGCTGTTATATATAATTTTGATTTGTATTATATCTAATTATACATGTATTCGTTCATAATTAGCTTAACCATATATATATAATTGTATGTGTCATGTACGATATGTAGGTCAATATGCAATAAGAAGTAATTATATGTGGCGTCATATAAAAAAATTAGATAGGAACATTTTTATATATAAACATACAAACATATGCATTAACATAAATATTTGTATAAAATAATGCATTGTTATATATAAACGTTTTTACGCGGGGGGTTTTGAGTCCTCTCATTTATTGTGTAAACAGTGAATTTTGATTTAGGTACTTTTTTCCATTTTTTAATCGGATTTTTTTTTTGTAGTTGGGTAACCTTTCTTAAACAGAATTGATGAATGACACTTTTTTTGGAAAGAATTTTGTTATAGATTTTTTTTTTTGCTTTATAATTTATTTCTTTTTATCGATGAAAGAGGCTTTTGTTTTTAATGGCTGGGTATATTTATTTTCAATTTAAAAGAATTTATTGTTTTTGTTTTATGTTGTGTGTTCGCGTTAAACATTTTTATGTTTAATGAACTTAAAGATTTGAATTTGGAAGTTCATTAATTTGTCATTTATTTAAAAAAAAAATAGTTTTACAAGTCTTTTTTAGAAAAGTATATATTATACATATTAAGAAAAAAAAATACCTCATTTATTTACAACCAAACACTAGTTGTTTTTTGAATATATGGGAAAATCTACGAAACCGAATGACTTCAGATTTTAAAAATTAATAATTTCAAATTACTGCACGCAAGTTTTTCTCGTGCAACGACCACTAGAAAAGGCTGAGTTCGAATTTGCAATCCACATGTTTCATATTTTTTTTCGGAAACTGAGGTCAAAGTTGAGAAATCTCTGGAATTGCACGGGCTTTGCGAGGAGTTTGGACAAAACGGTTGTTGAAAAGAAATTTAAAAAAAAATTCATAATATTTGAAAAATTTTTAAAGTTTTTTTTTTATTTATATCAACCGATTAATGCGAAGTTTAAGTAAAAATTAATTTCACACTTTCTTTGTTCTGTCCCAAATCTGGAAAACCAAAAATTACGTATCTCTTGTTACATATAAACCGCTTTAATTTTTTTTTGTGTATTTAAAATGAGTGCATATATTTTCAGCTGCGAGATGTGTAATTATATGGCGCAAAAGTCTCGTTTATATAAAAATTTAATTTTGTAAGCATTAACTGGGATCCTCAGCTGTATATGCGATTATGTATAAAGAAAAGTTTGCAAAAAAATTAGTGTGCCGGTTCTCAATTCTACAAAAAGAGACTTGGAGCCACTACTGCCAACTTAAATTTTTACAAAACAGTAAATTTTTTTTTGGAAAACATCGTGAAAATCTTTATTTTGAGAATGTGAAAACTTCAAAAAATCGTCATTTTGAAAACTTTTTATATTTCAATAAAAAAAGAGAAGTTTTACTCAAAACTTTGTTTTAATCCCCTTTTAAATAATTATTTCACCATTTTGATCTAGTTTTTTATTAGCTCCAATACAAACGCCTCCGAGTCTTTACAACACAACTCCCAATGCTCATTATGCGGAATCGAGTTATAAATTCATTCCGAATTTTTAAATTAATTCCGATATTTGGTTTTACAAAATTTGAGCTAACAGAAAATTTATTCAAGAAAAATATTGATTTAAATCACTCTGTTATCAGTGATTTTCAAGTCAAATAATTAAAATTATTAAAAAATTGGCACTTTTGGATTTTCCATTCTAAAGCATATAAAAAACCCCTTCAGGTATTTTTAATAAAATTGAAATACACAAAGATTAAGTTTATATTTAGTTGATCATTAAATGGGTAAAGGAATAGTTTATGCTCTTTTTGAGATCATTTTATCACATTTTCTTTAGATGTTTTAAATGAAAAGATTTTTTCAGTAAATTATGGAAAAAACTTTAAGAATTCGTGGAAAATTGCATATCTTTAAAAGTCGTAATTTCAGATAATAAAAACCTAGAGTGAGCAAATTTTCCTAATATTTTTAATTTTTTTTTTAATTTAAATTTTTTGAATTATACCCTCTTGTTTTAGTTTGATGTCCTTGAGTTTTGTCTCTGTGTTCGTTCTTCACATTTTTTTTTTCACAACTTTCAGATATATTTTTTACTAACATACGTATATAAAAATTGGTGTGAGGGAATTTACATAAATATTTAAATTATTTTTGGAATCTCTCATGGTTCAGATTGATGTCGTTGTATCCGTTTTTGTCTTTAAAATTTGTTCACAAATCTGCGATATCTTTTTTGATAACATATATAAAAATTGGAGTGAGGAAATATTCCAAAGATTTGGATATTCCCCTCTTTTGAACGATACATTCATGGCCTTTGTAAACATTCGAGCTGATAATTTTGTCAATTTTTTTTAACGCGAACTTCACACAAAACTAGGCGACGATTTTGGAAAATCGAAAATAACTTAATAAGGACCAACTTCGACATATTATACTTCACAGATTAAAACATAAATGAATAGAAAATTAAGAGTATTGGCAATCTATTTAGGTGTACCAACATTTTTCTTATATATAAACAACTTTTATTAAGCAAAAACGTCATTAAAAATCTTTAATTGGTCCACAGTGAGTTATTATTTGTGATCATATGCATAAAATATTACAATTTATGCTGGGAGGCTACCGCGTAACACGATTCTCAAAAAAAAATCTTTAAATTCGTAAATCTCCATTTGTAGTTTTCAGTATGCATGGGTATTTCTACTTATTTTTTTTTTGACTTTTTGTAGGTATTTTCGGAACTACATATTTTTCGGAATAAAATTGGCGGCCGAATAACTATATAATGTATAACAACTTTTCGTAATGAAGTTTGTAACCAGTTATTATTAAGAATCTAGTAACTACTTATTTTTATTTTGTAAGCGAGCGGGTAAGCGTGACTACTTACAAACACGACTCACCAAACAAAAAGAAATAGATGCCATATAATAATTTGTGCAAAGTTACGAATTTCCTTTACATAAATTTCTTTGTCCTTCTTTACTCCTCAATGGAGCATAGGGCTTCAACATGTTGATTTCTCCAACGTAATCTGTCTCTAGCTTCAACTGCGGCATCGTCCCACGTGAAACCATATCGTTCAAGTTCGTTTTTTACTGATCGTCTCCATGTGTTGTTTGGACGGCCACGTTTTCTAGAACCTTGGGGATTCCATTTTAGTGCCATTCTTGTTATATTTGTGGCATCTTTTCTCAGAGTGTGGCCTATCCACCTCCATTTTCTTCTTTTTATTTGTTTGCTAATTTCTTCTTCGTTCGCTAGTTGCCAAAGATCTTGGTTGCGTATAGTGGCTGGCCAAAATATTTTATGAATAATACGAAGACATTTATTTAAACACACTTGAAGTTTTCTGGTCGTGCCTATGGATACCAACCAGGTTTCACAACCATAAAGTAAAATGGATTTGACACACGCTTTGAATATCGTCAGTTTGGTGTTCTTAGATATTTGTGTTGGGCGCCAGACCGCGTTTAGTCTACCGAATGCTGCTCTTGCTCGGTTGATTCGATTGGCTACGTCGTCTTTTGTTCCGCCTGATGTTGTTATTATGCTACCTAGGTAACATAATTTGTTGACGTATTCGATGCGTTGGTTGTTCAATAAAATATGATGTGAGCTATTGTTATTTATTCTCATAGCCTTTGTTTTCGCGACGTTGATTTCTAGGCCAACTTTCTTTGTTAGTTCTTGGAGGTGGTCTAACTTTGATTGCATATCACTGATCTTATGTGATATCAAACATATATCATCCGCAAAGTCAAGATCTTCGAGATGACTGCTAAATGTCCAAGTTATCCCTCTCTTGATGGAATACACTTCTCTCATTATTTCGTCCAGTACTATAGTAAAGAGTAGTGGCGAAAGAGGGCAACCTTGTTTTACCCCAGCATTTGTTGCAGGCATTACCAAAAAATTTTCTGTAGTGTGTTAGTGAGTAAGAGAGAGGAAAAAATTGAGAGAATTACAGTCATAGAAAAATGTTAGTAACTGACACCATTCTGACATTCATACAAAATAAGATAATCAAATACACCTGATTAAAAATTATTTAAATATAACAGTGTATGATATTATATAATTATATGTTATTTTGTGATGTTAAGGTCACACAAATATATGTATGTTCTTATATATAATTTCATCAACTTAAATAAAATTATACAAATTACAAGGGAAGTATCTTTCTGCGGACCGTCAGATCCTAATGAAACTAAAATATATTATAGAGAACATACAACTTTGGAAACAATTTTTTTTAAGATATATCTAATGACACAAACATATTATTAAAAAGTTATCAAACAAAACAAATTCGAACAAACTTTCGAAATATGCCTTAAAAAATGCATATAATTTTTACATTTCATTTATACATATTTCACTTTATTTCGATGGCACAAACAACTTGTCCATAAAAAATATTTACCAATAATTGTTCTTGTTTTTAAATAAATAAAAAATAAAGAAATAAATATAAAAATAAATAAGTAAATTAATAAATAACTAACCAACTAAATAAATAAATTAATAAGTAAATAACTAACTATTAAACTACTAAGTAAATTATATATATTAGTATCAAAACAATCGCAATGTATTTTAAAAACATATTCCGTACATTCCTTAAATGTTTTATGACATAAAAGGCATTGTATGTCACCAAAAGCATTTTTGATCATACAATATTTTTTGAGTGTAAACATGAAAAAAAATGTTAAGGCATCCGCTGAACATGTTCACTTGTCGCATTCTCATCGACGACTAAATGAAAGAGTACAAGAATGTGTGTGAGGTAGATAAATTTTCGTTTGCACAATTGTGCAATGAAATGGTAATCCCTGATTTGTTGTGAAAGTGTTGCTACAGGTGCCGTTGTGGAGGACTGATACTTCAGAACCATCATATAACGCTCTAATGATGTTGATAAGTTTGTCGCGAACACCTTTCTTTTTAAGACACGCCCATATTGCAGATCTGTTCATCATGTCAAAAGCTTTTTTGAAATCTACAAAAACCATATATAAAGGAGTTTGCCATTCAATACATTGTTCGACGATTATTCGAAGAGTGTTGGACTGGTCGATGCAGCTTCTGTCAGGACGAAACCCAGCTTGTTCTTCTCTTAGCTTACCCTCTAGTTTTTCTTGTATTCGCTTCTGTACTATGTTGGCAGTTATCTTATAAATCATATTTAGAAGAGTTATGCCTCTCCAATTGCCGCAGTCACGTAGATCGCCTTTCTTTGGAATTTTTATTATAACGCCTTTTTTGCACATAGAAGAGAAATGTTCTTCTTGCCAGGCTTGTTGTAGGTGGGGATGAAGAAGATTAGCTGCCATTTGAGGGTCAGCTAGTAGCAGTTCTGCGTGTATACCATCTTCACCAGCAGCTTTGTTGGTTTTTTGTTTGATTATTGCTTCTTCAATTTCTCGGACTGTTGGTGCGCTGCAGGATATTGCAAGAGTGTTGTTGTTGTTTGGCAAAAGAAAGTTTGGTGTATGATAACTCTGTGGTACGGAATTACTTTACATAAATAGTCATTTGGTAATGAAAGTTTTTGATGGGTTTAACCATAGCTAACTTTGAAACTCCAAAGCCATATTAGTGATCTGCGTACCAATGCATATAAGAAATAATAGGGAAACTGTGTAAATTGTATAAAATGGGTTATGTTTTTGATTATTAACTGGTAATATTAACTTACCTCTTGGTATAAGTTTCAATTGATTTGGCTGTCATTTTTAGCAGATTTTACCAACATAATTTTGTGAGTATGTTTATGCAATATTTTATTAGAATATAATTTCTTTTCTAAAAGCAATTGAAAATATATTTACTATTTTACTTATGAAATAGTTTGTCTGCGTACAGTGACTTTCATAATTTTAACTTTTACTGAAAACGAATTTCGGTAAAATAAAACAACAAAATTAAAAATTTGGAGAAGAATACATAAATATTAAAGAGTGTTTCCAAATATGACTCCTTGGAAGTTCTTTTGCCTAAACAACTTCTTTGAAAGAAATTTGTATGTAAAGTTGCTTGGAAGTTGTTTTGTATATAACCGCATAAAAGTATGTTCGTTTAAATTTGGATTGTAGTACACTCATAGAAATAAACCTCTAAAAATAGCTTAAAAAGCTACTAAAAATTAGTTAAATATTATGTTGCAGAAAAAATGACTCAAATTGGCAAATTTGTGCACAAAGTATGTGAACTTACTAAATTATAATAGTAATGAAAAAAATAGATATTTTAAAATTTTATGAAATTAAAAAAGAGAAAAAAAAACAAATTAAAAACAGCTATCGAAATTTAAATTGAATCTTCCAAATGTATTGGTTTTTATATAAAATATATTTCCTGTCAATCATCAATATACACCAACAGAAGATTAAACAGTTTAAAAACAAATAAGTTATGATGTTTCAATTGATCATGCATCAAGTATAGACCCAGGTAGAAATTTGGGATGGTACAAAAAACGAAGAGTTTTCAAAACGTTTGTTTTTGATGGTACTAAAATAAAAGCGTTTCCAAAGCGATAATTGCAAATAATACGAAAAAAAAGCATTTAAAAAACATTATTTTGGATTGCTATTCGAACGTTCGGACAAAGTATTTTAGGAATACTTTTTATACAAAACTTACAAATATTTGTGAAATAAAAACACTGTAAAAACATTGGTTCAAAGCGTTTTTCCAACGTTTGTAAAAAGTACTTTAGAAGTTCTTATCGTACGAAATTTACAACGGTTTATAAAATAAAACCAATGTAAAACCATTGCGTTAAAGCGTTTTTCTAACATTTGCCAATAGTACTTTAGAAATACTTTTTTTTTTTTACAAAATATTTTACTGATTAAAAAACAACACTGTCATAAGGGGTCTATCTATATGCGAACTCGGTTTTTTATGCAATTTTTTTATATGCTTTTCTCTTCATGAACCGAGTTCAATAAATCACTCAATATGGCCAGCCCATAATGTAGCGACTCTATAAAGTGTATAGTCCTTGTATATCTTTTATAAAGCACTATATTTTGAGGACAGATAAAGCAATATTTTAGAGGACTTTTTCAAAACTTAATAAAACGATAGTTAAACTATTTAAAATTACAATGTTTTGTTACTTTATTTATTTTATTTTAATCATATTTTACATGTTTCATTATTTGTGGTATTTATGAACAATTCATAAAGATCTTTATAATTTGTCTTTCGAGCGTTTTGACAATGTTCAAAATTACAACCCTCAAAGCGGTTATCATTTGGGTCGTTTTCATAACGCTTAATAACTGTAAGCCAAAATGTTCTGCAAATACTTATTTAACGATTGAAAAAGCATTTCAAAAATTTTGTTTTGCAATGTTTTGAGAGCGTTATAAAATACCATCCTCAGACCGTAAATTTGGGTTATCATTTTGCACATTCTCAAAACGCTTTAAATTTGTAATTTGGTATGTTCTGAAAACGCTTGTACCATCATGAAAAATGCTTTTAAAACGTTTTAAAGATTGTATTTTTCTACCTGGGGAGACTTTTATCCGAGTTTGAAAATTAGGCCGATAAAATATCCAAAAATTTTATTTTTTTATTACAATACACTAAAATCATTAATTGCTTTTTTTATTCATAAATATATTTTGGAAAATTTTTATAGTTTAATTAGTTGTAAATATTGCTTTGTTATATTTACGCGTTTTTGTTGTAATTTTATGCATTCAAAAGTACATATTTAGGCATTTAATGTATACATTTACACGCAAAACACGTTCTTTGCGCATACAAATTGTAAATATATATATTGAAATTGAAAAAAAATGTTACTCATTTACAATGTAAATTTAAGCATTTGCAACTTACGCATAATGGATGGAATTTTTTCACTTACACACATATAGCAAATTTACCTAATTTAAAGTAGGATTACAACATGTCTCTAAATAAGTTTTGGGTAAATTTAAACAAAAGTTAATTAGAGTGTATCCAAGCATGATTGTTCCAATTCTGTTTTGTATAACTGTGAACTGACACACATATTTTTTGGAAACTTTTTTTAAACTTTATTGCATATACCGCTGAGCTTCCCTTTGTTTAAACTATAGAGTTCTTACATAACCGCGAATTTCGCGTTATATAATTAAATTTGTCATAGAAAAAAAAAAATCCGCAAAACTTTTAAACAAATCCTCGAAATGTCGATAAGTGAGCGTTTCGCAGTTGAAAAATTATGCAGCCAATTTAACAATACACAAAAAAAAAAAAAAAACAAGATATTTCATAGGCATCTAATGAGATGTAATTTTTTCTTCTCCTGATTTGGGATTTAATTCAAATTTCAAAGTTGAATATTTGTTGATGATTTTATATGGAGCGAGTATCAAACAAAATTGAAATTAATTTAAATTTAAATAACATTTTTTTGTCAATTTTACTAAATTTTCTAACAATTTGATATGCCTTTTGCTCTACATTTTAGAACAAAAAATATATGGTTTCGTATCACAAGTGATTATCGTATATCATATCACCTAGATGATGTTATTTCGATATCGTAACGATTTATTGGGTAAACATTTTATGAAAATGAAATTTTTTATAAGTTTTGGATGACAAAATAAACATTACAGTCAACAATCAAGGATTTTTGCCAACTGTAAAGCGAATTATGTTAAGTTTGGTTTGGCAAATTGAACAACGTCCAAATTGTGCAAATTTATTTTGAAAATCATGGTTCTGTTTGCAATACGTATCGCGCACGAATTTTGTTTAGCTCACTTTTGGTTAAATGGATATGTC
This sequence comes from Delia radicum, assembly GCA_021234595.1. Classification (NCBI taxonomy): domain Eukaryota; kingdom Metazoa; phylum Arthropoda; class Insecta; order Diptera; family Anthomyiidae; genus Delia; species Delia radicum. The sequence continues at coordinate 116,194,041 of CM037853.1, forward strand.
AATAAACAAAACTGATGTATTTGGAGTGATGATAATATTCAAGTGTATATTGAGACACCGTCACATCCAGAAAAACTGACTGTTTGGTGTGCTTTATGGGCTGATGGAATCATTGGTCCGTACTTCTTTAAAAACGATGCTGGTCAGAACGTTACAGTCAAAGGTGATCGCTATAGAGCCATAATTACTGTCTTTTTCGTTCATCAATAAGACGGCGCAGCTGGTGCCACAATTGATTTATTGAAGGAATCGTTTGGTAACCGCATAGTTTCACATTTCGTACCAGTGAATTGGCCTTCAATATCGTGCGGTTTAACGCCGCTGGACTATTTTATGTGGGGATATGTAAAGTTGTTAGTCTACGCCGATAAGCCCGAAACGATTGACCACTTGGAGGACAACATTCGCCGCGTTATTGCCAATATACGGCCACAAATGTTGGAAAAAGTCATCGAAAATTGGACATCCAGATTATACTACATCCGAGCCAGCCGTGGAGGTCATATGCCAAAAGTCATATTTAAATTATAATGTGCGAAGATTAACTTTCGAATAAAGTAAATTTCATGTCAATTTAAAAAATTCATCTTTGTTTTATTCCATTTCAAAGTTCTATGCCTATATAAAACACACTTTAAATATAGTCAAGCACCCGTAAATGCTGCATGTTAATTTCGAGTATCTTTTCTCTTTTGCCATGCAAGCTTGTATGGTAAAAACCCGTGCCAGAAACCTCAACAACTCCCTTGAATCACTGATAGTTTCGTTCTGGGGGAAGTATAAGAAAACTCTAATAACTACATACAAGATCATATATACATCTGTTTTCAATTCCGATCCACCTGTGTGGACCCCTTTCATTAGTCATACACAATTTAAAAATCGTCAGATATCTCAAAACGCCGCTTTAAAAAATTTCATGTCGGACATCGATCTTCTACACTATGAAATAAAGATTTTACCAATCAAACACCACAATCAAATGCTCAATAAACGATTTATTCCTACTTGTCATGTGCCTTATCATCCAAATCATCATCTTCTCCACCTCGATTCTTCACCACGCAATATTAAAACGACATGAGAATTTACTTAACGGATATCGACGATTTCCCGCTTCAGAATATAAATTTCGATATCGCTCATTTTTACCTGGATATCATTCACAGTAACAGAGAAAACACTTATAATCATTATAAATCTGAGAACATTGTTCTGGGTGGAAGAGTTTCGCCTATTCACGACTCGGAGCTGTCCCTTTTTAGGAATGCCAGGTGTATTTTGGCTTAACTTTAATCAGGCTGGTGTTCTATGTTAAATCATTACCTGTCTACAATAAACACAAACACGTTAGATATTTGTAAAGACTGTTATGAGCCCCCCCCCCAAAATACTTTCCACATTTTTAACTGTCAGCGAATTCCACTCAACTGGAACCACTGTCTCTTTGGACGTATTCTGTGGCTACTGCTCGTTTTCTTGGGCTCGATTTGATCGAACCACCCTCAACAACGGACTTCAAGAACTAATTATTTGAATTTAAATTTTATTTTTTCTATTTCCATATTACTTAAAATTGCTGTTACAAAAACAACAAGTAATGCAAGGATAATCAATTTAACTTATTACCAGGTAACATATTTCCGAGGGTTTTCTCGGATATTTTTGTTCCCGTAAGTTCATCAGCTCATGACTAACAGCATTTTTAAGCAAATTTTCACAAACATGTATCCAGTAAAGTTGACCACTGTATATTTTATATATTGATTGGTGATTATGATATTTCATATATTTTTGCTTTCATGTGGACAATGATATGACCCAAATACTCGTACTACAGTGCGGGTTATTTGTTGATGTTCTCAATTCAATTCAAATGCAAAAATATTCATACAAAAAGAAATATTGCAATAGTTGATTGAATTCTATTGTAAAAATAAAATGTTTGAGATTTTCAACATACCAAACAGGTATTTATGACAATTATATAGAGCACAATAAATGATGTGTGCTAAAGGGGATTTGAAAACCAAAAGGATGTAAATGAAACTCTTATTTATATTGTTAAGAATCTGTAACTGTATTGAACAAAAAATATTGCATCTAATAAATTTCAATAAATTCCTTTTTTATTATAACAATTTTGTGAATAAAGCAATTTTTTAATTTTTCATTATCCCACCAAGCAAAGGTTTTAATTAATTAAAATTATTATTAAAAAAAGAAAAATAAAAAAAACTCAGAAACAATAGAAAAAAGGACCCAGTAAAAAAATGTCGTCGTTCTAGAAGCAGGATAGAACAAATGCGCTGATGTAAGTGCTTACTATTATAAAATATTGAAAAGCAGCAAAAGAAACGAATAATTTTCGTATAAAAATAAACAAGCAAAAATGTTTTTTTCCCTTCAAGAATGCAGGTTGTAACCAGCTTAAGCAAATCCCTTACAAGGATGCAGTTTGTAATGCAGAAAGTTTCATATCGTGTATTAAAAACGATCTGTACCAATTTTTCCGAGCGAGGTATTTTCGAGTATGTAATAAAAAATAATTAGTCATTTAACTGTTTCTGAAGAGCTAGCACGTGGAGCGGGCACGTGGCGGGTCGATTTAAAAATCGCTTAACGTTCAAGGAAAATCGTATTCTAGGGATCAACATAAGAAACTTTGCCGAAGGAACCATACCTCTAAAACGAATTCTGATGTCCCGACTTTTGACCCGTAGGGTAAAATTTTAAAAAAGCCCACTTTGATATTTCAGAAAGTAGGAGGAATCTCTCCAAGATTATGGGAGCTACTTCTTCTCCGGGAGACACGCTAACAAATTAATGCATAAGGGGTTAAAATTTAAGTTGAAAGAGGGCCTTTTAGTCGTGTTTTTATAGCAAAATGTGCAAATCTCGGGATAGAGATATTTCAGAAAGTAGGAGGAGTCTTTCCAAGATTAGGGTCTCTATTTCTTCTCCGGAAGACGCTCTAGCAGATTAATGTATAAATTATATTCGATTGGGTTGGATTCGATTGGGGCACTCTAAATGGGTCAAAGTGGGATTCTTCAAAATTTTAAACTACGGGTCAAAAGTCGGGACATCAGAATTCGTTTTAGAGGTATGGTTACTTCGGCAAAGTTTCTTATTCTGATCCCTAGAATACGATTTTCAGTGAACGTTGAGCGATTTTTTTGCCTTCATACAAATCGACCCGCCTAATATATATTATTACTTGTAGTCGTAATAATGTAGACATGAAATATGATTTTACTTCAAGCCATGAAATCACAGCTTTTTATAAGCGCTAAAATCAGCGCTTATGTTGCCCTTAAGTAATGCTTCCAAGTGGGAATTCGCCATATAAAAATCATGGCATTTGAAAGCAGGTTTGTAAGGGATTCATTTTGGCTTACTCAGTTACAAACCTGCCTGCATGTAAGCAGCGTTTTTAACTGGGTAGAGAAATATTTTTAAAAAGCGAAAAAGTGCTTTTTGACGTTTTCCTCGTTGCTGTCGTTCATTTTTATTTTTGAGAAATTTTATATTCGGAAATATAATCCTTAGTATCTCAGAACCATTTAAGAATCATAATCTCGTAAAACTCCAAAATTTGTTGGTTGGGTAGGTATATGGGAATTTATGGAGTTGGCAAAATTTTTTGAAAAAATAAATAACTTGCATTTTTAATACAAAAAAAAAATGTGAATATCTTTGCAAATATTTTTTTATACAGTTTCTAAACGTAAGGCATTCCACAACAACAGTTCCGGAAGCAGCCCAAGCTTTTTTTTTTTTTTGGGATGTGGAGGTTATTTTTGAATATTTCCGAAAATTTAGCTGTAAGCACTTTAACTCTTTGACGACCAATGGTTGATATATGTCCCATTTTTACTCTTTGCTATTTCATGAATTGCTGCAGGACGATTTCAACAAAGTTTGTAATGATAGATGTAGCTTTTTTAACGATACCTATAAATTGTAGTCTGATAGTATCAGAAACTTACAAGGTCATACCAAAGTTAGCAATTTTTTTGTCTAATTTTTGTGTATTTGTTTTTAGTTTTTTTAATGTTAAAAGTTCAGTTCTCAGTTTATACAAAAAGTTATTATTTTTGGATTTCACTGAGGGAATTTTTACACAGAACTCATTAAAATTCTTCATCAAATTTTCATAAAGAGTATAAAGCTTTTCATTGCTTTTAAGAAATTTTTCGTTCACATTGCACATACTGAACATTTTTAATTATTTTCGTACACTAAAATTCTTACAGTGTAGGCATAATTTAAGTCAAAATAGAAAATTAAGACAAAATCTTAAACATTCAAATCTTAAACTTTAGTCCATTAATTTTTTAGCTTTAGTACTACATTTATCTGATAGCAGGAGCAATAAAACGCCAAAAGCAGCGCAAAATATATTTTTAGTAATAAGACTAAGTTTCCACGCAGTTTCGTCATGAAATTTAACTTAACCAAATAACGGGTTTAGTATATATTTATTTTTTGTTTCGGTTTTGGTATGGGTAACGGTATTTCTCGGCGTATTAATCAGAATTTATGAACACTTTAACAAATGGCTAAGCAACATTTTTAGATGTACCTGGCATAGCCGTATTCCAAATAAGTGAAACATTTAAAAATGTGAGTTTATTTCATTCACCTTGTGTTTGTTATCCACTTATTTGCCACAAGCTTTTAAATAAACGTATTAAAATTAGCGTTTTTAATAATTTTACTAGAAAATTTTAAAAATGATTGAATCTTGCGAAATCTATAAATATCAGATCTTCCCGTTTAAAGATAATTTATGTTTTACACATAAAATTAAAGTGTAAAATTTTAAATAAAAATAGACTTTTTCCAAAAAGTTGTTGGTTGAGTAACAACAGCTCTTTAAAAAAAGTGGCGAATGCTCCCCCTTTTACCCTAAAATGTGTTTTGTGAGGTGTTACCAGAATGGACATGCCCTTGTTAAAATAATAGGGTTTGTAATAGAAAAGTAACCCGTTACCAATCTTAATATCTTATTCATAAACTTATTACAGGGTAATAGAAACGTTTGCTGGGTATTTCATATTTCACTTTTTCATTGCGATTCTCCTAATGTCACGGCATCAAATATTGGTTGGTTGGGCACTTACAGTGAATTAGATTTTTTTTTAAGAATTTTTTGAGATTTTGGATCAAGTCTGGTAGAAATAAACTTTCATTTTAAAGCCAACACTAATTGGCTAGTAACATTTATTAGTCAACATTTATTTGCGATCTGTTTCTACAACGTGCAAGATCAGAAATAGAAATGGATCAGAATCGTTCATATGAAACATACTATGTTTAGTATGCCCTACAATTAAACTGGTGTTCATTGGTAAGAGACTCTGAAAACCACTATTTTCCATTATCGGTGAAAATTAAAAGTTAAAATGATTATTTAATGCAGATAAAAATATGTTTAATACAAGTTTAAACATAGTTAAAAACAATTAAAAATGGACAAATGAAATTAACAAATACAAATTCAATTTATAACTTTAATTTTAACATGACATGTTTATGCAAAACTATACAAATCAAAAAGGGCCCTTTAAAATGCATGGCATTGCTTATAAATTTGACATTACTGGCTGTTTCATACAAATTATAAAACAAAAGGAAAACCTACCCAGAAATAAATATTTCGTATAATTTGTATTGCATACACGACTAGTGTTTGTGGTACATATCAAAATTTTGTAATTGCAGACTTTTGAGAAATAGGCTGCCCAAAACTAATGAGTGATATTTATAATTTTTATAATTTAAAGTCACAAAAAAAGTTTCTTTTGTCCACCTCTCACAATGAACGTTGGTATGTTTTATAATGATTGGATTTTTAGTTTCTCAATGAATTTTGTACTATAACTAAAGACAACATATACAATATTAGCATCATAGGAAAAGTTTATTTTAAGCAGCGTCAAACGGTATATAAAAGGTGTCAAAGCATATCCAGGCATAAACTTTTTCAGAGACACTCTGTTAAAAAAATCGAATTTTTTAATTTGTTTGTGTTGATATGCTTGACATTTCCTTATCTCGAAAATTAAAAGAAAAATCCTAAAACTGAAGTTTTTGCAGACACTTACATTCCTTAAAAACAAAAAAATATGTACTTTAAAAATACTAAACATATGGTTAAAAACCGGTATACTCATTTATATTTTGACTATTAAACTCAAAATTCGTAAAAATAAAAGATTTTATTTTATTTTATTTTTTTTTAGCAATATCTTCTTAAAGAGGCAAAGTCGGATACATTTCTTAAAGAGGCAAAGTCGGATACAATTGGAGAGATTGAATACAGCCTTTAGCGATTTGTTTTGAATAATCTGCAAAGATTTCAAATCCGCAAGTTATTAATATCATTCAGATAAATATTAAAGAATAAATCACCCAACACATTTCCTTAAGGAACTCCTGGCTCAACATCACCTATTGAACTCTTACAGTTATTAATATGCATATATTGATTACGATTTTCTAAATAGATTTTGACAATATTCAATTCTCTACCTCTCACTCCATTAAATTTTAGATTTTCAACCATTATTGACTGATTTACGAAATCGAACGTTAAGGAAAAATCATAAAATATTGAACCTACTGCACTGTAACCTCTATCCAAGCCATCACAGATATAATTGACCACGTTTACCACAGCTTTATACGTACAATATGGGGAATGGGACTGGTCCTGCGTGTGCCACAGGATCGGTCCCTTCGTGCCAGAGACCGGTCCTCTGCTAAACCTTACCCTATGTAAACAACTGGCAACTTTAACATTGGCTTGTCATAGGAAGGGGTCATTTGTCCTGCTTTAAACCACATAGTGGCATGCCACAGGACTAACCAAAGACGGAAATAGCATAAGACTGTCGCAAAAGGGTCATGTCGTATAAAATAAACGAAAACTAAACAGCTTCTAATGGATAAAATTTTGGCTAACTGGCTTTTTCTTGTTAATAAGCATTCTGGTTAAGTGGTATGTCCTCCCTTTACCAGTCACAGGTTTGGTAATTTTAGGACAATTGACACTGCTTAACCCCTTTCAGTATTAAATTATACCAGTCCTGTGATAAGTCCTTCTTTAACCAGTCACTTAAGGGTCAATTGACTTCTCATTTCCCATAGGGGTACCACAACCTATACGGTAGCCATATTGGTGTTGATATATTAATTTTTCATTCTCCATAAATGTTGACAGTTGACTATACAATATAGTTTCAAATATTTTATCTATAATATATAAAACTTCAGAAGGTCTAAATTTATCAACAGTATTACTATGAATTTCCTTAGGAATCGGAATAATCTTATGAATTTTGAGTACATCAGGATAAATTGATTGACTGATTGAGGAGTTTAAAAGTTTAGCTAGCCAAGGTGATAGAATCTCTTTACATTTAAATACACATTTTAAGGTTATACCAGAGCTCTTTTTCAAATTTTATTTAGTAATCAAATCAAAAACTTAATTTCCAGTAATGTGGTGTAATGCAAATTGCTACCGAGTGTAGTTCAAAGATCGAAAAGCATTACAATAAACGCTGAAATTGTTTTCGATTCCATTAGTTAAATTTTTAACAGAGTTAAAAAAACATTGGTTAAAAATCTTACCTTTTTTATTATCATTTACAATTTTTCGAGCTTCATCATCTCAAATATTTATCACAGATTTAGATTTTCTTTAAAGAGTCTCAGTTGTATGAAATGCTCCAAATATTATGAAAGTTTGTAGCAAAATTTTTGATACTTTTACAATTTCTGTTGTTATTTTTTGTCAACAAATATTTAGCAAAAGTTTATTTTTTTTTTATTTTCAGTTACGAAAATTTCAATTTGAATATCGTTCATTCCATGAAAGAACGTTCAAAACGTTAACTTGTTGGTCTCGAAATTTGGTATACGTATACTCTATTTCGCGATTTTTCACCCCTTCAATTTTTAGAACTTTGTAGTTTTTGAAGAATTTATAATTTTCTTAACAAATAACAACATAGATTTTTTTGGGACCATAATGCTTATTGCTTTTAATGATTTTTTTCCATATAATGAGAAATTTTTTAATATTTTAAAGTTTTTTTTTATAATTTTCAGTTGTAACAAAAAAATCATAACACCACTGAAATTTGGATAGTATTATCTGCTGAACTAAATTGACTATTTTAGTAATTTAAAAAGCTTCTTATAGCTATAGTTGTCTACTTTACGATTTAAATACAAAAATAACGGTTGTTTTAAAAATTTCGTTTTAAATTTGAGGTTCATTAAAAAATCTAAGTAGCATTTAAAATCAATTTTACAAAACATTTGTGAACTGCAAATCGTAATCTAGACAACTGCAGCTTTCAAATGATTTTTAAATTATGGAAATAGTCAATATATATGAGACGATAACGCTCGTCAAAATTCAGTGCTGTTATGACTTTTTTCTATATATAAAAAACAGTAAAATCCTAAAACACAAAAAAAAAAATATTTTTATGTGGAAAATGTATTCAGTCTTTTTGGGAAATTATTAAAAATAGTTAGCATTCTGGTCCCAAAAAAGGTGAAATTGTTGTTTATTCCAAAAATTATAAATTTTTCGAAAATGGCAGCATTTTAAAAATCGGAGGGGTGAAAAAAGTGCAAAATGCATTCAAAAATTGCATTTGCATTATAAATGCATTTTCGCAAAAATTGTTGTTTAAAGCTTTCACGTGCTTTTAATATCTTTGAAATAGTCCAAATTCTATTGGAAATATGAGTTTTCAAAGTTCACTACTTTTAAAATATTTTAGATTTTCTGAAAACTGAAAAACGACAATAGAACCGCCAGTTTACAAAATTTTAAAAACCTGAAAACGGAAGTGACTAAAATACATCCTAGAAAACACGTGTACAAACAAAAAGGAATTTAAATTACCCCAGCACTGAGAGCATTCTCTGCATGACATCAATGAATTTCTGCATTAAATATATGAAGTGTCACCTGAACTCGTCCATTGAAACTTTTCATTGAATTAATGCTTTTTTTCATCAAATATTATGAACAATTTTATTTTATTTATTAAAAATTGTATAAATCTATGAAGCTTTATCATAAAGTTTAAGACACATTGTGAAGAAAACTTCATCAGTTTTGTGCAAAAATGTCATTAAAACTCGTCCAAGACATTCTCTCTGTGCGGTCAGATTTTGGCAGATATATCACGGAATGGACGATATATATATATTTTATTTATCAGTTTTCTCAGCAGTATAATTTTGAGTAGCTTTTAATAAATTAGTATTAAATTACAGGTTTATTTCTGTGAGTGTAAATTAATAAAAAAAAGTATTTACTACAACATCTTTATGAATGTGTTAAATATTTAACTATATTCTAACAATGAACATTTTACATAAGTTTGTTTTAAACTATTATGTCAAACAATATGTTACAGTGTTCAAAAACAAATATATGTGAACACTAGGATATCCCCCATGTTACGAAAAAATTACGAAAACAATATTTTGAATACCATTAAGGCAACAACACAGCTCCCGCTAAATGGAGTTTAAAGATCCACAATTTTCAAAATAATAAATTCTTTTAAATATTTTTGCATATTTTGTAGTATGTTAATGACGAATATATAAAACATTTGACAGCAGTTTAATACTTTTTAAACAGCGCAAAAATTAAATCAAAACAAAATTAAATTTTTCTTTCTGTGAAAGAGTTACAACCGTCAAGCTACAGGAAAAAGTAACACGTACCAATAGGAAACAGTATATGCTGTCCTATATAACTTGAATACAAAATGGAATAGCTTTTATAATTTTTTCAAAAAGTAGGCGAAGTAGGCGTGGTTAAATATTGACAAATTTTGAGCTTATTTTTAGTACATAATTATTTAAATAAATTTGAAAATGCTAGAAATTTTACTATATCAATACATATTTCATTTTAAGATATTTGGAAATCAAGGATATTAGAAATTTTTTTTATCCTTGTTTTAAAAAGAATTTATTTTAAAACAGTTTTGAGAAGGTTCTATAAGCTTTATTATAAGACTAAGTTCACAACAATTGGATGACACGTTCATGAGATATGATGTTTTGAATACCATGTATTTTAATAAAAAGTCGCAAATTAAAACGGCGATAAAACCCGAACTATAACGAATTTTGGAAAAAAAAAGTAACTAAAATCTTTGTAAGGTCCAAGAGAATACGTAACGTAGAATGGGAGCTTTTGCCGGTGTAAAAAGAATGTTTACAAAAATAACATTCACATGGAACATATTTCGAACCCATTCTGAAACTTTTATATGATGTAAATACCCTTTGGGGAATGAGACCGGTCCTGCGTGTGCCACAGGATCGGTCCCTTCGTGCCAGAGACCGGTCCTCTGCTAAATCCTACCCTATGTAAACAACTGGCAACTTTAACATGGGCTTGTCATATGAGGGGGTCATTTGTCCTGCTTTAAACCACATAGTGGCATGCCACAAGACTAACCAAAGATGGGCATACCAGAAGACTGTTGCAAAAGGGGCATGTCGGAGGACTAACCAAAACGGACTAACCACATGACTATCCTGAAAGGGACATGTCGTACAATTTAATAATTTTTAATGTAAAAAATGGTAGAAAATGAAACAATAAATATCTAACTCATTGGCTTTTTCTAGTCAATATGTATACCAGCTAGGGGATATGTGCTACTTTTACAAGTCACGGAACTAGTCTTTTTAGATCAATTTAGACTACATAACTCACATCAATTGTAAATAATACTTGTCCTGTGATAAGTCCTTTTCCAGCAGCCCAGGTTCTTTTAGGTAAAAAACAAACATAAATATTGACAAAAAAAAAAACAAAATTAATAATTTTTAGTTTAAAAAATAACTGAAAACTAAACAGCTTCCAATGAGTTAAATTCTGGCCAAATGGCTTTTTCTTGTTAATAAGCATTCTGGTTAAGTGGTATGTCCTCCCTTTACCAGTCACAGGATTGGTAATTTTTGGACAATTGACACCGCTTTACCCACTTCAGTATTAAATTATACCAGTCCTGTGATAAGTCCTTCTTTAACCAGTCACTTTTGGGTCAATTGACTCCTCATTCCTCATAGGGTAAAATGTCAAGAAAACTTTGAACAAAAAATAAAAATAATTTTAGGATATTTGGAAATCAAACACATTTTAATTTTTTATACTAAAAAAAAAAAAAAAATTTAATTTTACTCAAATTCGTTTCGAGAAAGTTATAGAAGCTATATTATGAGACTGATTTCATAGCAATTGGATGATGCGTTCCAGCTATATGATGTTTTCAACACTATGTATTTTACTAAAAATTCAAAATTTAAACTGCAATAGAACTCGAATTACAACGAATTAAGGAAAACCTGAAATTAAAATGTTAGTAATGTCAAAATTTTGTGTAAATTAGTGGACATGAATCCGACTGGTGTGCCGATTTCTTGAAAAAATACATTTTGTCAGATTTTGGTATAAATTAAGTTTTGCGTTACTATTAAAATTCTGAAGTAGTTCCAAATTTTTAAAAAAATTTAATTTTTCCCAATTTATCCGTAAAAAAATATAACGATATAGTCAAATTTCTATCATTTCCAAATTCTGTTAAATATTTTACTCAAAATGAGCGCAAAGTGTGTCGATATTAAATAAGCCTACTTTGCCTACTTTTTGGGAAAATTTAAAAAATTTATCAATTTTTTTATTCGCATTATATAGCACAAATACTGCAAGTTAACCCTTTAACCGGCAAGCCCGCCTCTAGGCGGGGTATTTTAAATTGGACATAAGTTCGCCAAAAAAGTGTTTTATTATAAAAATGTAAGCTATATCGATAGAGAACGAAGTTTGCTAAGTAATGTTTTGTGTACATGTCATGGTTTGGAAGCGAGAAAGCGTTATAGTTAAAATTTTCAGTAATTTCAAAAATAAATATTTTGAAACCACCTCAATTTTGAAAAGTCCTTAAAACACATTTCTGTTAACATGATACCATCCATATTCCACACAAAGGAAGATTAAAGCTTAAACTTTTGGAAAATACTATAAGTTTGTTCCAAGGACATACAGGACTTTAAAAGGATACATATAAAGGACATCATCTTAACTTGAAAACGAGTGGAGGGATTTTTATGAAATTTGGCAGAAATATTATGTTTGGTAACACTATCAAAGCTTTCGTCAATATATATTAAAGCTAAGGTTCGTTTTCGCTCGATTTCGCGTTTTTCGAAAAACGAAAATCGACATATCTTTTTATCTAAAAGCCCAAAACGACTAATTTTTGGACTGTTGTTATATCTTTGTAAGAAGAATAATTTAAACTTTATAGGTTAACTTAACTTTTTAAACTTTATAGGTTCGTTTTTGAGATAGCCTCTAAACCTATTTTGACCCATATCGCCTAAAATAGGCAACAAAAAAAATTTCGCTAACACAAAATATTATTTATTTCTCGTGCCGAACAAGTGGAATAAATTTCAGTCCAAAAAAGCTTATGCCGGTTAGAGGGTTAAGTTATGATATACTTTTCTTAAATGCACATTTGGCTTGGAAAGCGCCCTTGATATTTTTATAATTTGTACATTTGAGTGGTATAAGCATTAAAAATTGATTGATTGATTGATTGAATTCGTAATATAAGGGTCACCATAACACACACCCATACTTTGATTGCGACAATAGAAAAGTTTGAGAAAATTATATGTAAACGTAAATTAAATAATTTTTATATATTATACTAAAAGTTGGACTCTGGGTTCATTTAGGAAAGCTTTTTGCATATGAGACACAATATTGAAATAATTGTGTTCTCGATGAAATATCTCTTCCTAATAGGATCTTTCTACTGCATGACCATTTTATAAGGTCAATTGCTAGTTTAGCGATAAAATTCGCTTAAACCGTAAAAATTTAGAAAAATATGAAAGACTACAAAATAGTTTGTTTTCTGAATCAAATAATAAGAATACAGGTGTAGTCTTTACATATCCACAGAAAGGAGTCATATTGATTGCATTTTAAAAACGTTATATGTAAAAAGCTGCATTTACATACGCCAAACTTTTAAGCCTCATTTTGTGTAAAAAACCGGTTCTATAGATCGAAATATAAAGTACGCCAAAGAAATATAAAGTACGCCAAAGTACCAATCAGAGTGCCCGCAATATATAGAATTGGTGGTCATAATCGTATTAGTATTTGAACGTTATGATTTTGGCCTCTTGTTTTATTTAGCATAACAATTTTTCAAACATTTTTTACTTATGGTGGTAGTCAAGATATTGACTATTATAAACTTACACAGCCAGAAAAAAAACGAACGGCAAAGCGTTGGCCCAGTGCTTTGAACGGTGGTACTAGCGTTGGCAGAGCGTAGGATTTCTGAAGATTTAAGTGCTTTGCCATCCCCAAAATGATAACACCGGGCAGGGCTTGGCCGATCCTTTTTTACAGCGTTGGCAAAGCAATGGGTAAACGAAATTGCCAATGTTGGTAAAACACCGGCAAAACATAATAATATGTGATTTAAAATAGATTTTCCAAATAATATTAAAAAAAGTTAATTTAAAAAGTTTTGGTCCAGCCGGGACGCGAACCCTGGCCGCCAGATTGACAGCTGAGAGCTCTACACACTGAACTAATGAGACACATAATACTCGATTTGTTAAAACGTAAACACGCGATAACAGGTGGCTAATTGTTGGTTGTATTAGTTTGCCAGCACTGGCATAACGTTTGTTGGTATTAACTTGCCAACGCTGGAAAAAAGTTTGTATAAAAAAAGATTTTTCACAAACATAAAAAGCACAATTTTTTATATTTTTTTAACAAAAAGTAGTAAATTTTTTAAGATCAATGCTTTAAAACCACGTTTTTCTAACGTTGGCAAAGTGTTCTTAATCACGACTTTGCCAGTGCTTTAACTTTTTGTCGGTTGTAAGTTTTATAAATGAAGTACTGGCAAAGCATATTTTACCAACTTTCGGAAAGCGTTGGAAATAAGGGCTTTGCCAATTCTTTTATTTGAATTTCTGCCAATGGTACTAAAAATAAAGTGCTTTACCAGTGCTTGATTTTTCTGACCATTGACAATTTCTGGCTGGGTAGTTATCTTTATCCACTTAACAAATATAGCCGTTTAAAAGTAATGTGTTGAACACGGAACAATGTGTCAATAAAGAAATGTTTAAATCTGATACATCAGCTAACTACTATAATTCTGGTATAATTCTGGTATAAACTTAAATTGATTGTGAAAGGCGTGGTAGAGAAGAATGAGTGTATTTTCTAAAAATCATAACTACATTGTAAATTTTCAATTTTCTGAATCAGACTGCGCAGTTTCTGGTATTGAAACTTCGTCAGTGACGCTGTTTTTTTGAATAATGTAATATTTGTTATGTTTTGATTTGTTCGATTGCGTCTATATGAAATTTTCTGTGCAATCACTGACAGTGGTATAGATAAACTGGTTTCTAATGCCACATGCACTCGCACTAGATGTTAGACAGAGCGCTTTAGCGCACTGATCTATCGTCAGGTCGAGTTTTGTTGTGATTAAAACTAGTTTTATTCAATACACGGTGTTTGTGTTCTTGCATACATAACCTCAGAAGTACAACACAACAGTTCTATTTTTAGAAACTTACCTCACTCTAATGTCCACTGTTTTCCCATATGTTGTAAGTGATGCCACATCTATGATATATTCTTTGTATATTCGATAGATGGGGCTTACGTAGTTAGGGAAGAATTGCCAGAGAGTAGAAAAACAAAAATTTTCTGTGTATTACTGAAGAAACCTTAAGCTTCTTAGTTAATGTGTTACATGTAAAAATTTACACTTTTTTTAAATTTCTTCGTCGAAGGACTTTTTAAAGTACCGTTATAGTGATTTTATATATTTATACGATATTTTTATTTTCTAAAAAGTTTAATACGGTTGTAAGTATTGGTAATTTTTATATTAAAAATACTTTTTTTTTTATACAATCACACCAATTCATAGACATTATTATTATTTCATGGTTTGTATCAAAATATGGAGTTTTTATAAAACGAAATCTTTTTATAAAAACTTTCTTTTCATACATATAATTGTTCACATTTCGTTACACATTTGACCCATTTTGTAGGTGATATAAAAATAGCAGGAAGAATATATGCCATACCATCATTATATTTATATGTATTCTCATATTATTAAACACAAACATACATACATGGTGTGTTTATAGCCGCCATAAAGCCAAAGTAACAAATACACACACACACACACATGCACATAAACGCCAGGTCATAAAAAATATTATGAGTTCTACTTATTCTTTCTCATTAAAATGGGATTCAAGTCATGTCAACAGTGTGTAATCAGTAAAAGAAATGGAACATTGACTTTAATAAGAGAATGACAAAAATGATAAAAAAAAAAAATAATAGTAAAAACGGGAATGTGGCTGAACTAAGCTGTAATTATGAGTCTATATTCTTCAAAACAGAGCTTCTCATTCATTTTGTAGTACGCGATTTGTTTATAAAATATGTCGTTTTGATTTGCTGTTAGTTCCTACACCCAGAAAACAGTCATAGTTGTGGCCACCGAATTTGTTGCCAATCGAATTTTGGCGGTTACGACAACTATCTTCATATTAAAATTAATTTTTAGTAGTGAACGATATTATCCAGTTGTCTTATTCAATATTATATTCCACTTAAATATTATTACGTTCCATTAAATTTTATTGAAATAAAAATTTTTCTTTGATTTTTCATGAACCGTGGCCTTCAGATTAATAGTGCACTGTCCTAAACATTGCACCACCATTGCTTTTAATTTTCTTTTTCAAAATTGGTTCTAGTTTGTGAGTTCGCGCATGTTGGCAGCACTACGCTATCATAATGACAGTCCGCTGTTGGCGTCGCTAGAAACATTATTTAAATTGTATTTTTAAAGTTTTTTTTTTGAATTCAAACAGAACATTTTCTTGCCACCTCTCCACATAAAGCTTGGCCTTATCAAAAACTTTGTCAAAGCGCTTGACCGTGAAGGACCAGCTTTTGAGTACTTGACCAAGTTATTTCCCAAATTGTCGTACGCCAAAATCATAGAGGGAATATTTGCTGGACCTGATATTCGAAAATTAATAGCCGACAGAAACTTTACAAAATGTTTAACGCCCAATGAAGCAGCAGCATGGGTATCATTTCAAGATGTTGTTCACAACTTTCTCGGTAACCGCAAATCCCTGGACTTGAAGCAGATAATCGACAGTTTGTTGCAAAATTATTGCAAGATTGGAGCTCGAATGTCTCTCAAAATACATTTTCTGCATTCCCATCTCGAATTTTTTCCTGAAAACTTGGGTGATACAAGCCACGAGCAAGGAGAGCGACTACACCAAGATTTGGCGAAAATCGAAAAACGATACCAAGGATTTTGGGACGAGGGCATGATGAGCGACTACTGTTGGACTTTAATGCGTGAAACAGATCCCAAACAGTACAAGCGACTCAGTTCGACTGCTCTTCATTTCTAATTTAACACTTTTTAATGAATAAAATGGAGATTAATTATCAAAAATTGTAAAAAATGTGTTTATTTAATATCTCGAAAACTAGATTCAGTAACAAAAAACGGAGTGCAGATTCGGATTCAGCTCCCCAAATAACCTTAGAAATAGCTTTCGGTTGCTTAGATCCAAAACTGTGTATACTTGTGTAATTAATGCAATCCACAATACCAAAACCCTAATTAAATTGTATATTTGATTGCTGGGACCCATTTGTTTTTTTTTTTTGCATTTTCACTAAATTAATGGTTGATTCTACCGTACACAATTACTTACGGAATTTTATTTGAAAAGTTGATTGGAAATACCAATAATTGCATAATTAATCTGTGATATTAAGTTAGGATGTGTTTTTATTGATAAATTCGTGTTTTTTGTTGTATGTTACATTAGGGTGTCCTTATTTTGCAACTTGCGGTTTTTGGGGCTGCCCCCTCTTAAAATATTTGTTTGGGTACAAAAATTCACCATGCAAAAAATTAGAGTTCTAGCATAACGGGAAGATGTCCCGCATCGCCCTTGAAAATCGGGCCCCTTGGAAAAATGGTCATAATTAAAAAAAAAATTCTAATTTTTTTTCTTCAAAACTAAAAAAATATAAAATAGTTTTTGTGTTGGGTTTAATCATAACTACTCAGATAAAAAATATTACTTTCCCAGAAAATCGCTAACTTACCCTAACTTTGTGTCAAAAAAATTAATAAATATTTTGGGGGTACCTCAAAGTGACTTTTTTGCATTTTTGAAAATTTTATTCAACAAAAATCAAAAACCTGATGTTTGCTGTCAAGTATTTTATTAAACACATCTCAAGTATTAAATAAGCCAAGTATTACGGATATCCGTTGTCAAAAATTTTTGTTAGAGCATTTTGATTCTAGCGGATTTCAACGTTTTTTTAAATTTGTATAGACTTTTTTTTTTTTAATAAGATTTTTTTTTTTTTAAGTTCTAATTTTTACTTAATTGACCTACTCGAAGACTAGAAACGGTTAACGAAATTTTTTTTAGAATAAATATAAATTGAATTATTCCTTTCTTTATTTTATTTATAAATTTTGCCACAAAGCTGCATTTTTCTTAAGTGGGTCATATTTGACCCCAGGTTAACATGGGTTAACTATCAACAGAAAATATAGTATTTTTAAATAAAGTTATTACAATCATATAAAAAGGCATATACAAAAATATTGATGAAATATTATTAAAACCTTGTTTTAAAATAAAAATGTATAAAAATAAAAAAAACCTTGAAATCCCCGAGAATCAAAATGCCCTAAAAATAAATTTGCCAACGGATATGCGTAATACCTAGCTTATTTAATACTTGAAATGTGCTTAATGAAATACTTGACAGCAAACACTAGGTTTTTGATTTTAGTTGAATAAAATTTTCAAAAATGCAAAAAAGTCACTTTGAGGTACCCCCAAAATATTTATTAATTTTTTTGACACAAAGTTAGGGTAAGTTAGCGATTTTCTGGGAAAGTAATATTTTTTATCTGAGTAGTTATGATTAAACCCAACACAAAAATTATTTTATATTTTTTAAATTTTGAAGAAAAAAAATTAGAATTTTTTTTTTTAATTATGCCCATTTTTCCAAGGGGCCCGATCTTCAAGGGCGATACGGGACATCTTCCCGTTATGCTAGAACTCTAATTTTTTGCATGGTGAATTTTTGTACACAAACAAATATTTTAAGAGGGGGTACAGTGAAAATCTCGTTTTTATTTTTCGCCCATACAACGAAAGACCACCCTAATGTTACATGTTAAATGTAAAATTATTTATAAAAAAAATTTTAATGTAATAATATCAAAATTTACGAATCCCTAGAAGAAGTCGGCAAATAATTGACGAAACGTCGGAACAGAATTGTAAACAAAAATTTAGTTTTTATTTACAAGAATATTTTAGGTCTTATTAGCTCAAAAAATTAACAAATGCGTAATTGGATTATTTTTTAGTTTCCGTTTCCTCTTTTTAATTGCCAGTACAGTAATTTTTAATTTATTAATCGGTAATAGGTAATTCCTAATGAAATAACTTCTTGACAGTGTGCCCCGGTAGGCTAGTTGGTAGCGTGCTGGCTTATCAGTGCGGGGGTCGTGGCTTCGATTCCCACCAGAGGCACTTTTCTGTTTTCGCTACAACGAGCCGAAATCCATAGTAGCTAGTGGCAATAGTAGCTAGGGCAATTGTATATAATTTGTAATTATATGATTATTAATTAATAAAATAAAATAAAAATAAATAAAACTTCTTGTTAAATAAATTTTTTGACCCCGAATTCCAACCAGTCTTTTTTCTGGCTGTAGAAGTAATTTTTCCAATACAAAAATATAATTTTAACTAATGAACAGGTTTTTAATTGCAGCCAATAGCTATTGGTTAGGGGTTTTCAGGAAATCGCTCTTTGTTCAAATCCGCAAACCGGGATTTCGCAAGAGATTTTTTTATTAATTCAGAGAATTTGTAGTAAATATAATGTTTGACGTTTTATTTGAAACAAGCTTAGAATCTTTATATTTCGTTACCGGTAGTTTTAAATACCGAAATATATTTAGAAAAAACTAAAAGTTTTTCTTATGAATATTCACTTTTAATACATTTTGTAACCTCATGTAGTAGATCTTAAATTTTTAGCTTAAGGTACGTTCACATTAATAAAATATTTGAATAAAATATTTGTTTACATATTTGCTTCCAATTGTGTCAAATAAAAAATTATTTTATTTAATTGATCAAATATTTGCTGGTTTTTGTTTGTTCAAACAGCTCTCAAATAGTGTCAAATAAAATAAACGAAAAAATTTTTGTCGAGCGTTCAGATTGAAACAAATATTTGTATTAAATATTTATTTAATCAAAGTTTTGGTCTATCTCCCTTAGTTTTGGAGATACTGTACATTTTAAAATATCGCCATTTTGTAAAATGGCTTGTATCCCGAAAACTAAGCATGATATCGCAAAACGGACAAAATTTTTGCAAATCTTAATAAACAACTCTATACCGACAACACAAATGTGTACAGTGTTCCGATTCCAATCATTCCCCGTTTCATTCCATATCGTTCAATTTTGGACCAATGTTCCATTCTGTTATCGAATGATTAAATTTTTATTTTCACGTACGACAACACAATTGTGTACAGTGCTCCGATTCCAATCGTTCCCCGTTTCATTCCATATCGTTCCATTTTGGACCAATGTTCCAATCCATTATCTGAGTGATTAAATTTGTATTTTCACGTACTTTTTTGGGTAAAAAAATAATTGTTTTTTTCATAAAAAATTAATCTTTCGGAATATTTCCCAAACCTAGGATATTTGCATTCAATCAATTGCAATTTTTGGGTGCATGAAATAACCCCCACTGAAATAACCCCCACCGTCGAAATGAAATAAGCCCCACTGAATTTGTGCCCACCGAAAATGAAATAAGCCCCACCGAATTTGTGCCCACCAAAATTAATTAATCCCCACCAAAATGAATTATTCCCCACCAATGAAAATGAGTTCGCCCCCCACCAAATTTGGTGGGCATTAAAATTAAATAATACCCACGTATTAAAATGAAACTTTGCCCACCGAAAATGAGATAAGCCCCACTTTACATTATTTATATTTTTATTTTATAAAATAAAACTTTTACAAAAACTTCATGTAATTGATAATAATAAAGTATTTTCAAACACTTTTAATTAGTATTTTCAACATAAGTGGATATAATACATATACATATGTACATATTAGACCTGAATTTTGAATGTAGGTAGCGATAAAAATATGTGATTTGATGCCAATTTTCAGGCTGATCGGATGGTGCCAACCCGTGCCATAATGAGGTCAAAGGTCAAAATTTTGAAAAAATTTTAATTAGAAATACTATAAATAAAACTATTATAAATTAGAACATCGTTTATAGCTTGCAATTAGTTATTAGTTGTATTAGAGAGTGATTAGAGAGAATTTAAATAAATTTATTTGACATTGCCCACGTTGACGCCCTCAAGGTTATAAGTATACAGGAAGATAGAGACTTCTTAACGAAGTAGCGAGAAAATGGGGGTGTTGGTAGTATGACTTGTGTCAATCAAAATGTAACAAATAAACAAAAAAAAAGGCACAAAGATTGGAAGATAAAAAACGTCGAAAAGAAAATTATGAAAAGAAAAAGGGCACTTCAGGTAATTGTTATGTAGTAATTGGACGCACAGTGGCTATAATTTTTGTGTACTTAATTTCATGTGACTATGGAACATGTTGAATTTGAGACTGATGAATCGGGAGATGATATCTAGGCGATGGATGTAAACCAGACTGATAACTTTCCCAGTTGCTCCAATAAGCCGATTCGAAAACGTTTAAAGAAGCATTTTCTAGACTACAGAATATACTTGTATGCAGGATGAACAAGTTTTGAGTGTCATATCTGTCGAGGAACGCGAAACAAGCAAGCACTTTTGTCTTGAATATTTAGCAAAAGTTCACATTCGGCATGATTATAGAGAACTCCTACAACTTGCATTTATTTTTCTTGGTGGTAGCATTCCTAATTTCACATTTCGTGCACCTGGAGCGACGTCTCATGCAAGATTCATTTCCAAGGCCATCTATTGCCTAAAAATGTATATTTTTCACGCACACTTTAAAATATCTGCGAGTCAGTTAAATGGAATTCATAATATGTGCATTTTCTTAGTAAGTCTGTATATTTCATACTGGTTCAGAACCACAAATGCAGTTGAAGCGCCATATAGAGATATGCAACTGATAAAGGAGATTATCGGCTATTTTGATAAAAAAAATATCTACAGTGCTATTGGAAAAAATTCGTAACCATCTGTGGTATTTATCTGAGGAAGCAGTTTCACTTGCCTTTTTTGATCCACATGTAGACTCAAAATAAAGGAAAAGATGGTTTTAGAGTTGCAAATAGAGTCCGATAGAGAAAATCATATCGGTGATGATGTTGATATTTTACCTTCTAAAGAAGTGTGTGCAAGCGTTGATAAATTGATGAATTACAATTATTTACATCCAATTATTTAAGCTCTTTTGTGACTACCAAAACAAAAAATTGTTTTTCTCGTTCGGAAATTTCTATGGATTTCTTACGCTTTGATCTGTCAAATTGGCCTAAGAGCGAAGCATTTTGTAAAGGGGAACAGATCGTCAAATGCATTACTGTTGTGAATGATGCAGCCGAAAGAAAAGTCAAACTAATAACTGACTTTAACAGATGCTTAACACACAACGAAGACGATAAACAGTTCTTGTTACACATTGTAGAGGGATACCGGAAGGACTTCCCAGCCTATACAAAATCTTCATTGATTTAAAATAAAAATAATTAGCCTATTAAATAAAAATTAAAGAAAAAACATTATTTTTTACAGTTATATTAGTTTTTTGTTTTTATATACATCGAGATTATTTTTATGTTATTTTCAATTTATAACGAGCTTTCAACCTCCGTATATTTACAAAAATAAAGCAAATCAAACATATTAGCTAGGTTGATACTAGTATTTCGATCTGGCTAAAGATCTCATCAGAACCCGAAGTTTTAGAAAAGTTAGAGCCTCCATAATAGGCAGAACTTTAACAAAAAACCTATTAATAATCAATTTTGCTCCATTCCTGTCTTCTCAGTAATCAAGCACGTGGTTAGGTCTTTTCCTAACAAGCATCATGACGTTACTAAACTTTGAAGACTAAAAATGTTCTATTTATATAAAAAAATTTTAGTTTGTACTCTGGCTCAAGTAATATTTTTTACAGTTATATTAGTTTTTTGTTTTTATATACATCGAGATTATTTTTATGTTATTTTCAATTTATAACGAGCTTTCAATTATATTTATAGTATTTCTTATTAAAATAATTTTAAAATGCAAAAAAGAGTATTTTGGTGGTTTTTTCAAAATTTTAACCTTTGACCTCATTATTGCACGGGTTGGCAACATCCGATTAGCCTGAAAATTTGCTACATCAATTGTGGTATCAAATCGCATATTTTCATCGCTACCCACAATCAAGTTTCAAAATAAAGTTTTTAACGACAGGTCTAATGTACATATTTTAAAAAATATACAAAATAAAGAAAATTAAATGAAAATTTGCAGATGTTCATCAACTTCTTGGCGACACATTGGGCATTTGAACTTATGACAATTGTTTGCGAAACTCTCTGCTTCTATTTTAGACAAACATTCACTGCACAATTTTAAATGCTTTCTCCTCCAGTAGGACGCGGCAGGTGGCTTCGCTCAATAAAGTTTTCTTGCACGCGACACAAAAAAACAAATGAAATTTATTAATTGGTTTAAATATGACGTAATTAAGGTGTGTTGTTATTAGTATTTGATTATAGTGCACATGTCTAGCTTTTATTTAAGATATAACTTAACCTGTTAACCCTTTAAATAAAGAAGATATAAGGGGCAAAGTTGGCCATATTTGTCAATACAAGGCAAATGATGAAATATGGCTTCGCAAACTTAAGTTTTTCTATGTGTTCTTAGGGGTTTTCTCCTCCAGTAGGACGCGGCAGGTGGCTTCGCTCAATAAAGTTTTCCTGCCCGCGACACAAAATAAGAAATAAAATTGATTTATTTCTTTAAATATGAAGTAATTAAGGTATATTGTTATTGGTATTTGATTATAGTCCACATTTTTAGCTTTCATTTAAGATATAACTTAACCTCTTAGCCCTTTAAATAAAGAAGATATAAAGGGTCAAAGTTGGCACATTTTGTCAATACGAGGCAAATAATGAAATATGGCTTCGCAAGCTTAAGTTTTTCTGTGTGGCGGCCTGCCGCCGTTCTTAGGGGTTTTTTCCTCCAGTAGGACGCGGCAGGTGGCTTCGCTCAATAAAGTTTTCCTGCCCGCGACACAAAACAATAAACATTTTTTTTTTTAATTTTTTTTACGTTGAGATTAAATAAATGGAATATTGATTTAAATTGGATAACACGATATTCTTTAAAAGGAAATAGAGCCAACTTGGTTTTATTTCCATTTTTGTTGGAAATAAAGTCAACTTGTGAATTTGACTTCATTTCCATTTTTGTTTTATTTCAGTTGGTGTTATTGGACCCCACCGTGTCCTTCTAAAATATGGATACACCTTTATGTCAACATTCTGTAAAAGGGCAAATTATTAGTTTTTTACCAACTAAGGAACCTGGTGATATGGGCACGAATGCATTTTTAATAAAAAGAAATGTGTTTTTTAATTGAAATAACGTATTCTTTTTTCGTACTTTCTAATATCACCTTTACAAAATAAAACTAGTACTGTAAAAGTAGGAATTAATTCACCTTTACAAAATAAAACTAGTACTGTAAAATTAGGAATTAATTCAAAAACCAAGAACTGATATTAGAATTAAAATGAATTCAACCCCACCAAAATGAATTAATCCCCACCAATGAAAATGAATTAACCCCTACCAAATGTGGTGGGTAATAAAATGAAATAATACCCACGTATTAAAATGAAACTTTGCCCACCAAAAATGAGATAAGCCCCACTTTAAATTTTTTATAAATTTGGTGGGGCTTATTTCATTTCGGCGGTGGGGGTTATTTCAGTGGGGGTTATTGCATTCACCCGCAATTTTTTCATTATTTCATTACTAATGGTAATGAAATTTGAAATCATTACTATTACTCAATGAAATCAAATCAATGAAATTCATTATCATTAATTAAATTTCATTACAATTGATATCAATGAAATTGTAATGAAATCATCAATTAATTAGTCCATTCAATTAATTAGTGTCATGTATGGTTTGAAAATTGTAGCTTAACGAATCCCATAGTAATTGACCCGAACATTTTTAATTGTGAATTTGTTTTGTTTTTAAATTTTAATTTTATTTGATTTAAAACTGCATATTTTTCCATTTAACAATATTTTATTTAACAAAATTTCTCAAAATATTGTATCATCAAATTTCGCTTTTTAGTATCTATTTACATTTCTGTTTTTTATAAAGCCTTTTATTAATAAATTTATTAAAAAAATTTATAATTGACGATTTTACCACCTGTTATTTGCCATTGTTTGTTCTTAATTTTTTTTGTAAGATCAAATAAATATTTGCTCAAATCAGAAGAAAATATTTGATAGCTAGTCTTCACACTATGGTTAAGTTTGTCAAATATTTTCGTACCTTTATTAACGTACCTTTATTCAAGAAATTCCTTTTTGAAACTTGTATGAACAAATTTTTAAAATTCAAACTTTGAATTTATGTGAAAATCAGAACAGAAAATAAAGAAATAGGTTCTGAATTTCACTTACAAATGTTTTACATTTTTTTTTAGTTTTAATTAAATACTACAGAATGATTTATTTTTCACATTATCGCTTGCAATAGGATATTTTCAGTTAATAATTTATTTCGGTTAATAAATTTATAATTTTATAATAAAACTGGAATTTTGCATTACATATTATATCAAATTCAAGTTCTAATGAGATGGAAATCGCGGGAAATTAAAAAAAAGTCCCGGGAAATGAAAAAGTCCTGTAACAAAACCCTAACTATTGCGTAAAAACACCGTCGATTACCAAGCTCATTTTTATTATTTAAATAAACCTTTAAATATCATACGTGTCGTATGAGTTATATTGCTCATTGAATTAAATATTAAGTATACTCCAACGAAAACAGTTTCATGTTCAGTTATTTGAGAATGTCTGTTGTATAGACTTTTGTTTGCTATTTTTATCTATAATTCAACAGCACATGTGTGTGATAAAATTTACATTTTGGTAACGTTGACTTTTTGCAAATTATAAAAAATTAAGTTTAATGTTTAAACCTATAGGTTTGGCTAGATTTAGGTGCTACTTTTTACTTCTTAGCTTGTTATATATTTTATTCTACATAATTATTACACTCCCTAATTTCAATATTTTAATATGTAAGTTTAATGCATTTGTCATAATTGCTAAGAAAAAATTTTCAACGTTTAACTTTTTGAAATTTAATAGACTTGCAAACTTATATAGATTACTCTCCACTATAGTTACCTTAATGTAAAATATTTACAGTAAAATGTTGAAAAATATTTGTTATTTGCCAAGTGGGACAGGCCAAATAAAAATCTGGCTTAGTTTTTTTTGTAATCTACAAAACAAAGACTATGAACTAGATTTCCCTTTTATTATATGGTTGGAGGATATTGTTGGTTGTTTGTTTTCAATTTCGCTAACAGTTTATAGTCATTATTTTCCGCGCTATGTTGAAAGGACAACTGAATGAATAGTTGGAGTAAATGCACCCAGTCAAAAACTGCCAGTGCTACTAAAAATTAAGTACTGGCATACCAATTTCTAGTCGAGGAATTGTGAATAAATTGGCAGAACACTTGATTGAGACGCTTTACCAGCGTTTTGCCTGTATTATTTTATTTATTTTTATTTTATTTATTTTATTTATTTATCTGTATTTCAATACAACAAGACATACATCTTTTAATTATAGTATGGAACTAGAAGAAGTTATAGTAATACAATTTAATACAATTAAAAAAAAAAAATTAAAAAAAAGGATGACAAATTTTAAAAATCAAAAATTAAAAACAGTTTAAAAACTACAAAAAAAATTACAAAGTTTAACAATAGTGCAAATTAATTATTAATTTTAGTTTAAAGTGTGTAGTTACGTTGTATTATTGTTCAAATGTTTTGTTATTTCGGTTTTAAAAGTGTTTACGTTGCTGCTTGTTTGTGCCCTATTCGAAAGTCTGTTCCATAGATAGATCGCGTTATAGTAAAATTGCCATTCCGTTATCTTACTTCTGTGTGCAATAGGTATAACCTTATTCCCCCTGTCGGACCTTGCAAAAGTTATCCGATTATATAAATATGACGGTACTTTTGTATACACGATTTTGTGCAGAAGCGTAAGAGTCCTGATGTTGACCAGATTATTAAAAGTCAAGTTGTAAAGTTTTTTACTTAAGGTTGCAATTCTATCAATAGTGTGAAGACCAAATACATATCTAGTAATGTTATTGAAAAGAGTATTTAACTTTTGCTTACTAGTGGAATCACAATTAGCATAAACTTCGCATCCATAAAGAAGTACCGGCATTAAATAAGTTTTAGCAATTTGCATTCTAATATTAACTGGAGTGCAAAAGTGCGTTGCCCACAGAGTACGAAGCATTGAGTACGTTTTACCTACTACAATATTAACGTGATTATCCCAACTGAGCGTGTTGTTAAATGTAATGCCCAAATTCTTTGCTGAAGTTACGATTTCAATTATTTCATTGTCAACGTTAATATTTTGTTTTAAAGATTTTTTACGGATTATTGCAAGCTTGCATACATTTTCATTTATAGTTTTAAGCGATGTGTTGATGTATAGCTGCACGTCATCGGCATATAAATGAATTTTACTATGGGATACATTATCAGGTAAGTCATTAACGTACAAAGAAAATAAAAGTGGGCCCAGAATTGAACCTTGTGGTACTCCCGGGTAACAGATAAAGCTCCAGAATAAGAATCAATTAAGAACACAGATTGAGAACGATTATCAAAGTACGATTTAATTAATGATACTGATGTGTTACAGAATGAGAATTGATAATAGAGCTTTGAACAAAGTAATGAATGGTCAACAGAATCAAAAGCTTTTGAGTGATCTGAAAGAACCAAAAGTGTTAAATACCCACCATCAATAGAACAACGTATATCTTCAGTAACGTCAATTAAAGCTGTGATGCAACTGTGTTTCTGTCGAAATCCGGATTGCTTGCTGGTGAGCAGATTATATTGTGCTAGGTGGTCACTTATCTGTTTATGTATTATTTTCTCAAAGACTTTGGATAGAAATGGTAAAATTGCTATCGGCCTGAACTCAGAATTAGACTTTGAAACTGGTATTATTTTTGCATGTTTCCAGTTAGTTGGAAAAACACTAGTCATGAGGATGGTGTTAAATAAATGAGTAACAGCTGAGGAAGTAGGAGTTTAAGAAATTTTGGGTTGATGTTATCATAGTCAATAGCATTAGACTTAATCGAAATAATATTTTGTAAAACCTCAGATTCATTTACACAGCAAAATTCAAAAATGTCACTGCGATTATTATCAAAATTATAGTTGTGCTGTCCAACAGCAGGAATAGGTATTCTTGTAAAAACATCATTGATGTTTTTCACGTATGGTTTTCCATTTACTTTTTCCATCAATTGCGTTACTAAAACGTTGGGCATAATATTCCGATTTAGCCTTTCTAATTTGACGATTTACTTCAATTCTACCTTTACAAAATTCTTCTTTGAGCTCAGGTGTCTTAAATCGTTTAAAACGCGAGTAAGATCTATCTCTTTTTTCAATTAAAAGTTTAATAGACACTGTAAACCAAGGTCTAGTAGTATTCTTTGTTTTTCTTGTTTTTATGGGGACAGCAAGGTCATATATATGTAGAAGATTAGTTTCCAAAAAGCACAGCTGGTCATTAACAGACGGCATGTAAAAAATAGAATCACAGTCAATATTATAAAAAATTTCAGCCAGAAATTGATAATTGATATTTTTAAAATCACGATACGAAAAAGTTTCGACTTTATGTTTCAAATGAAAATCATAAGTTATAAAAATTAAATCATGTCTAGAAAAGCATGATGCCGCCAGTTGATCATATAGCAGCACTTTGGACACATCATTAACAAAGAAGAGATCAATTAGAGTACTCGCAGTGTTGGTGAAATGAGTAGGTAAGTTACAATTAACAGATGAAAGACCAATTTGTAACATTGAATCAGACAGATCAGTAGTTTCTAATAAATCTGAGTTGAAATCACCAGCAATTACTAAATCAGTACAAGAAGTTGTTAATTGCTCAAGCATTTCCAAGAAAGTAGAGTAATCTATTAGTTTTACAATAACAATAAAATATTAGCAAATAACCGGCTGAGACCACTGGGCCTACATTGTCAAAAAGTGTTTTCAAAGCTTACCCAGTTTGATATTGCCTACGGTTTGAATGTCTAACCATTGATAAAGTATTTAGTTTATAAAAATGATGATGCTTTGTTTGAAAAAGTTTGTAGTCAGAAGGTTCCGGGTTCAATCCCGGTTTCAGGCATAACTTTTTTTTTGCAATTTTGTTTATAATTTAATTTTTTTTTTATATAAAATGAATTTTTTTTGTTTCTGGGCTAGCTCTTTAAAGAACAACTTTTTTATTTTTGTTTTTCCAACGCTGGCAAGTTGTTTCTAGGAAACATTTTGCCAGTGCTATAATATTTGATCAAGCAATGGTTATCCAGCAGTTATAATTTATTTACATTTTATGCCTTCAATTATCTTGTTAGCTCAGTATGTAGGGCTGTCGTTAACCAATCTGGGTTGGAATACCGGCAGGACTAAACAAATTATAAATAAACATTTTCGTAATTTTATTTTGGAAAATCTATTATTGGGCCACCTAGTTTTAGACCACCTATTTTATGATTTTACTAAGTTTTTTGTTTAACAAGTGCTTTTCCTACACTTTTTAAACAGACAGACCTTTTGTTGAATTATGTTATCATTTTGAGATTGGGAAAGTACTTGTTGCCAGCACGTGTGACGCCTTGCCAGCGGTGGCAAAATTGTCTTTTTCTGACTGGGTAATTTTACATTGTTCAAAGTGTTTTACATATTAAAATATTAGAATTAAAAATGCTACTCTCAGTGATAGTATTAACACTATGTAAATTATAAAAATATATAAAAAATAATATATGCATTAGGATGCATTACTAGACTTGGTTAGAAAAAATCTTATATTTTGAGTACTCTTTCATATAGAAAAACCGTTAGATTCTGAGGACCTTTTGCAATAGAAAAACCCTAAGATTTTACGGCCTTTTTTGTATATAAAAACCCTCAGCTTCTAAAGACTTTTTCGTAAAGGAAAACCTATAGGAACGTTTTCAGATTCTGAGAACTTTTTCCTAAAAGAAATCCCTCAGATTCTGATGACGTTTTTCTACAGAAAAACCATCAGATTAAGAGGACTTTTTAATATAGAAAAACCCTTTGATTCTGAAGGCTTTTTCCTATAGAAAACCCCTCAGGTTTTAAGAACTTTTTCCAATAGAAAAACGCTCAGATTCTGAGGACTTTTTCCTATAGAAAAACACCCTCAGATTCTGAAGACTTCTTTTTATAGAAAAAACCCTTAGATTCTTAAGACTTTTTCCTATAGAAAAAACCCTCAAATTCTGAGGACTTTTTCATACAGAAAAATCCCTCCGATTCTGAGCACCTTTCCTATAAAAAGAACCCACAGATTCTGAGGACTTTTTCCTACAGAAAAAACCCTCAGATTCTGAGGACCTCTTCCTATAGAAAAATTCCTCAGATTCTGAGGACTTTTTCCTATAGAAAAAACCCTCAGATTTTGAGGACTTTTTCCTAAAAAAAACCCTCAGATTCTGAGGACTTTTTCCTATAGAAAAAACCCTCTTTCCTATAGAAGAACCTTTAGATTCTGAGGACTTTTTCCTATAGAAAAAACCCTCAGATTTTGAGGACTTTTTCCTAAAAAAAAACCCTCAGATTCTGAGGACTTTTTCCTATAGAAAAAACCCTCTTTCCTATAGAAGAACCTTTAGATTATGAGGACTTTTTCCTATAGAAAAACCCTCAGATTCTGAGGACTTTTTCCTATAGAAAAACCCTCAGATTCTGAGGACTTTTTCCTATAGAAAAACCCTCAGATTCTGAGGACTTTTTCCTATAGAAAAACCCTCAGATTCTGAGGACTTTTTCCTACAGAAAAACCCTCAGATTCTGAGGACTTTTTCCTATAGAAAAACCCTCAGATTCTGAGGACTTTTTCCTATAGAAAAACCATCAGATTCTGAGGACTTTTTTCTATATAAAAATCCTCAGACTTTTCCTATAGAAAAACCTTCAGATTCTGAGGACTTTTTTCTATAGAAAAACCCTCAGATTCTGAGGACTTTTTCCTATAGAAAAACCATCAGATTTTGAGGACTTTTTTCCATAAAAAAATGCTCAGATTATGATTACTTTTTTCTATAGAAAAACCCTCATTTTCTTAGGACTTTTTCCTATAGAGAAACCCTCAAATTCTGAGGACTTTTTCCTATAGAAAAACCCTCAGATTCTGAGGAATTTTTCACCTTCGAACGTTGTTTGTTTCTATATCGAGATACAGGCAAAATAGGTAAATTACTCAAAAACTTAAATTAAAAAAAATATTCTCTTTTTCCGAATTTCGTTATACTTCGCGTTTAGTTACTGCTCAAAGTTGGGGGCTTTTAACAAAAATAAATATACAATGTTGGAATTACTATCATAATTTTTGAAACCGTCAACAGAAAACATCAATTTAAAGATCAAATCCTCCCATAAATATTTTTTTTTTTCTCGAAAAAGAGAACAAAATTGAAAAAATAGCATTAATTCCGAAAATATTTCAAAAAGCCCATAATTAATGTGTATGAAATTTGTTTTACAATTAACTAAAAGTATCACTTGCAACATATACAAATTTCAAGTCGGGAATTTTAGGGTTTCAAATATAAACATAATTTTTCCAAAAAAATAAACGATATTTACTATACAACTTTGTATGATCATATAGTATCCCACGACGAATTTCAATATTTGTTGCCACGCATGTCAAAAGCGATGCGCATGTTCAACATGGGCCCTTATGTAGTTAAACTGCGTACTCAGATGTCTTTTCAAAAGGACATTTAAAGTTAAAACTTTCAACTAATTATACGTATATATATTTCTTGTCATTGAATAGTGCCAATTTGGGGCGCTACGAAATAACCCCCAATGAAATAACACCCAAACGACAAAATGAAATAACCCCCAATAAAATAAATCCCCAAAAAAAAATGAAATAAGTCCCAACAAAAAAAATTAAATAATACCCAAAAGAAATGAAATATTCCCCAAAGGTGAAAATGAAATAACACCCAAAATGGTGTTATTTCATTTTCACTTTTCTCCCAAAGGAAGAAATGAAATAACCCCCAATGAAATAAGCTCCAAAGAAATGAAATATGTCCCAAATTTTTTTTTATTTTTTGTTTTCATATTTTTGATTCTTTTGTTACACTGTTCAGTTTTTCTGCGTGGCGGCCTGCGGCCGATCTTAGGGGTTTTCTCCTCCATAGGACGCGGCAGGTGGCTTCGCTGAATACAGTTTTCCTGCGCGCGTCTCATTATCTTCCCTAGTGTGACGCGCGCAGGGAAACTTTATTCAGCAAAGCCACCTGCCGCGTCCCATGGAGGAGAAAACCCCTAAGAGCGGCCGCAGGCCGCCACGCAGAAAAACTAACAAATATTAAAAAAAAATTTACTTTTAGCAAAATGAAATATCCCCCAAAAAATATGAAATAACCCCCAAAATAATTGCATATGAAATAATCTCCAAAGAATTTAAATTTTGGGCTTTATTTCAGTGGGGGTTGCTTCATAATGAAATAATCTCCAAACCGTAAGATGAAATAATCCCCAAAAAAATGAAAAAACCCCCAAACAATTTTACACAATTTTTTTGGGGGTTTTTCATTTTTGGCCGTTGGGGGTTATTTCGTAGCGCCCCAATTTGGATATCTGCTATTCCACAATACCAACAAATTTCGTTTTAAATATTTGATTCTTCAATATCCTTGCTTGTGTTAAATAAGTTTTTCAAAATAAACATGTTAAATGCGTGATTACACTGTAATACATAATCAAGTTCCAACTTTCTAGCTTTTTAAATTTATTCAAACCAAGAGCTTGGACGTTTGAGCCTTTGGCAATTTCTGACTGGACAGCTCTGGGAATACAATTTATGTCAACGTTGTTGGCTTATTCTCAGCCAATTATTTGCCAATTTTTTTATTATTTTTTTTGGACCATTGAAGTTTTTGTAAAACAAATGCTGGGAAAAGTATTACAAACAAGTGAACTGCCAGTAATTTATTTACAATTCCTTGGCGAGGCAGTGGTATGACAGTTCCTGATTTTATGTACCACTGGCAGTTTTTGACTGGGTACTTTGTAACGAACCCTGAACAACACTGAGTTTTTCCCCAGCTAGCTGCGAGAAAACATGTAGTTAAAATACACAGTTTTTTTTTTAATATAAAAGACATTTTCGGAAAAATTCCGTTTATATTTGAACCCATCTGATTCTCAACTTCAAATTTGTATATGTTGTAAGTGTTACTTTGAGCTATTTAAAATATATATTTCAGAAAATTAATTAGTGGGTTTTTTGATATATTCGCAAGATAAGGAAATTTTATAAAATCACGAAAAAAATAATTTTATGTTCAACAGTGCTTAAAGAAGAGGACCTGATCTTTAAATTGACATCCAATTTGTATATTTTTTACACATTTGTTAAAAACTTCCCACTTTGAGCAGCAACTTATAACGAATTTTGGAAAAATAAAAAAACACATAAACTATATATTTACATGGAGAATACCCAGAAACAAATAGTGCTTACCCAGAAGCAGTGCTGGAAGGCATTATTGAATTACCGAGCGCTTCGAAAGCATATCCAGAAGGCATGATTTTTGTTCGCGAATGTATCACTTGGTATGTTCCTAGCAGGAGAAAAACGCTTCATTCATGTGTTCCTAATTACTTTGTTGTGTGCAAGACGGTTAAGCGCTATTTTATAAGCAAACAATTTAAGTTACTGCTTACCAAATCGAGGTTATTTTTTGCTGAGTATTAATACCAAGTTCAGTGAAATTTGAAAGACCATTATCTGAAAGGTGTGTCGAAAGTTTTAAAAACCTCCCTTATACGATAATCCGTTCAGGCATATATGTGGACAAGGGCGTTTAATAAAACGTTTACAAGGGTCTACGTTATTTGGTAGTTAAACATCTTTACACATTAAGCCCTTTGTTAATTTGCATATAAATGTACAACCCTAATATTCACTAATATGTGTTTGTTAAAAATTTCCCTTCCTTGCAAAGTTTTAACGTAATTGTGCACACATAATGCGCTAAAATAAACAATTTCGTAACACAAGGAACAATTCATTGAACCATTTAAAACAACAATGTTAAAAAATGGGTACATTGTACCTTAAACTTTAAAACGTTTACACAGGTTGTTTTCATATTGTATTTTAATTTGTCTAGGTAGTTGTACACACAAACACACACACGTTTTTCATTGTATATTGCATATTACAGAGTGTTGGGTTAAATTGTTAATTCAATTAGAGTTAATTTTTGTGTTGCCATAATGTCGAATAGGTACATATGAGACCCGGAAGCAAGTTCATTATTTTACATCCTGAGGGATTTACTTGTTCGCTAAGTAGTAAAAAAAAAAACATACTTCTATTTGTGCACAATTACAGGTGTCTGTCTATATTAGGGTCGACTATTTTTTGCTACTTTGAATTTTCGAGAAGAAAAGTCAGAGCAGATATTAAAAGTAATGTTTAACTAGATAACATTCGTTACATTATTCTGTAAAACTAGAGTTGCATCATGTACGATGGACAAAATATAATCTGAGCGGCATGGACTGGCTTTTGTATTTGTCCAACCTACCTCAACTCACTGTGCCTTAGTGTTTAAATTTAATAATATCCCAGTAAACACAGCGAGGAAAAATAGTTCACAGCAAAACTGCAACAAGCATAAGACTATTTTTTTATTATGTAAAGGGTCCGAAAAATAACTTTTTTTTTGAAAATGCTATAAAAAAAAACTACTGAATATTTTCTCAAATTTCTTTTTTTATTTGAAAGTACAAATCTTCCGGTTAATAATGGAAAATAATTTCATTCAAATGGCTGCCTCGGCTGGCCATGCAGTAGCCTACACGATCGGTCCAATTTTTAAGCACATTATTTATTGTGTGCAGTTGTATTTCACCAATGGCTTCACGAATATTGTCTTTTAAAGCGTCAATTGTCTCTGGCTTGTTGGCGTAACACTTATCTTTGACGGCACCCCACAAATAATAGTCCAACGGTGTCAAATCGCAGCTCCGAGGTGGCCAAACGACATCAGCTCTGCGGCTGATAATGCGATCTTCAAAAACAGGGCGCAAAACATCGAGTGTAGCTTCGGCTGTGTGACACGTAGCGCCGTCCTGTTGAAACCAAATGTTGCCAATATCCTCCTCTTCAATTTTTGTGAACAAAAACTCGTTCAACATGGCCCGATAACGATCGCCATTGATTGTAACGGCCACTCCTTTCTGCATTCTGCAACATTACCATGATTTTCAAAGTAATGTCGCAATATTTCCCAGCGTTGTTCAAGCGTATACACAACCATATTCGTTCAGCGGAAGGATAAAACTAATTACCTGTCAAATCAGACATAAGCTAAGTGTTACCATTTACGAAATAAGCACTAGTTGAAAAAAAAAGTTAGATGGCGGACCCTTTATATAGGCCTCCTTAAACAGAAAATTTATCTAAAAAAATGTTTATGTAGTAGTTTTTGAAATATTTTTAATTTAATTTTTTTGTTTTAATTTTTGAGTAATTTGACCTATTTTGACGATATCTCGATTTTCGTTTGATCCATTTTCGATTTTCGTTTGATAAAAAAAAAATGACTTTTGGCCGCCTTCTCTAAATATGCGCCACAGTGCTCCACAGGAAACAAAAATTTTAAATAGTTAAAAAATAACATGGTTAAAATTTTTCTTAAAAATTTTCTATTTCACCATAAAAAAACAAAAATTTTTGTATTTATAGTAATTAAATGTGCTAAAGTCCCAAAACTTATTTAACAAATTGTGAAAAACAATCTGATGTAGGCGTGTCCCTATCCGGATTTCATTCCTGCCCAAGGAAATCTTCAGGGGACTTTGTTATTGGAATTTCTAGAGATATTTGTTATGTTAAATCACAAACTCAATGAGAATTTCTTGTCCTCATCTAGGAGCGAGATTCAAAATTTCAAATATCAAAGAAAAAACAAAAACAACAACAAAATATTGTCACAATTGGCTTTTTCATATTTGCAAAAATGTTTTCGCTACTGACAACTGGAGCTGTCGCTTTGGTTAACAATTGTGGGTTTGTTGCAATTTTTCAAATCGGTATAAGCGCTTTAAAAAAAACGAGTTAAGGATAGAGTTTTATGTAAAACAGAAATAATTGGGATAACTATAGAAATATTGAGGAAAGCTCATTGGGGTATATGAAATATTTCAGCCATTTCTGATCTAATAGCCATGAAACTTCACACAGCTACAATCAACGTGCCAAGTTTCAACCGAATCGGATAACATTTTCGGATATCCGACATAATTTTGTTTTTTACATTTTTGTGAAAATGTTAAACTTTTCAGGCTTTTCAAAGTAATTGTCGATTAATTTAATTAAAGACAAAATAAAATATTTAATAAAATTCAAATGTGCATTTGCAAACTAAATGATAACAGAGACTATAAAGGTAGTGTGGTCAAATTGCAAACAAATATACGCTCAGGTAGACAGACTAAAGCGAAAGACAAGGACACACATCTGACGTAATTTTTTAGGTTTCCTTATTCTTATTGTAAAAAAGATGCCATCATTTAGACAACCATTGATGTAAATAGTTAAAAGATAATTTGTTTATGCTATATGTAATTATTTCTATATATTTTCAGATATTAAATTAATTCGTGTCGTCAACTATGAACATTTTAATATTTTGTAACGTACTGTAAATTATTTTTAAAAAAATAACAATATAAATTTAAGATTTTCAGCAAATAAATTAACTAAAGTAAAATTTTTTTTTGACTTTTTTTAGTTTACTTACTAATATTCAGCAACAATTTTAATAACTTTTACCAAGGATTTTTTAATTTTAAATTAACTATGTGTTAGCAAAACTTTTGCTGAATCTACTAATTTTGCTGACATTAGCAATTTTTTTTGCAAGCACCCTCCTGACAAATATTTTGAGAATTCAGCAACATTTTTAACTGACTTTACTAACTTTTTTTTGAGTGTAGTAACCTTTTTGAAAAATAAAAACCGCTAATGTGTTCCTGAAGAAACTTTTAATCTGCAGAAAAAGAGTCTTGCTACTTTTTTGACAAACAAACTACTAATATCATGTTTTTTTTAATCTACAAATTTAGAGGAATTTTATTTTAAGCGTGTAATTGAAGTTTTTTTGTTTAATTAAATAATTTGTTTTTAATATCACACCTTTAAAAGCAATTACACTTGGTTTTCCTTTTCCATTGGCAAAAACCCGGACCAGGTTACTGTTTGATTTTTAAAAATCGGTCGCTAAATATAAAACTGGCAAGCTCTACCAATTTTTGAATACCCGAGGTGTCCTAATTTTAGCCTGATGCATATAGTGGGCCCTTCTTTGAAATTTTGGAGTGTAATTACGTTGGTTATGGCTGTATGCATTTTCATTTCAATACGATCAGACAGTAAGAAGTACCTGAACTATATCCAAACATTTTGAGATACACCCCATTGTGCGATGTGCCAACAATGTTTATTTTCGTTCAGTTAAAGATCATGAAAATTTTTAAAAATTATTTGCAAAATTATAATTTATTGGTGATACTCTCCATTGAATAAGAGAAAAAATACAGAAAAAGGTATTAGTTAGTTATCTAGCATGAATGGAATGCATTTTTGAAGTATGTGCCCGAATACCCTAATATATGTGCATTCCCTAATATATGCGCATAAGTTTACACTGAAATCACCTCTTGTAAACAAACTAAACGCCCAAAGGAATTTTGTGGATAATAAGCATTTGTATTGTACATAACTACGGGCTTGTGTAAATCCGCCCTAATGTAAAATTCTCATTGGAATAGACATTTATGAAATATTATTTGGTAACTTATTAAATAGTTTAGAAACGAAAAATTTAATTCAAAAACTTGATAAGCCACAAAATTAAAATAATGAAATAATCGCCTTCAAAGTTTAAAACAATGTAGAAATTAAGGCTTTAACTAAACCAGACTGTAAGCATACATAACAGTTATTGCACAGTTATTGCACAAAGATAAGTAAAGAAGTTCATAGTCTGAAAAATGGTAGCAAATTAAATGGTCTTTCTTGATACTTGCTACTTGTAAAAAATGCCAAAATGTGTCTTCTATTAAATTACCTTCTTCGGAAGACTATAAGACAGTAAAAACCATTTTATTAAGTCAAAGTGGCTTATCAAGTTTTTGCAGAAATTTTATTTAAAATTTTTTAATTTTGAAGAAATGATATCTGTATTTCAGGCATTTAGTGTTGTAGAAACTTGTAATAAATGCCAATATATTTTAGCACTTATTACAAGTATATGTTGCTCGAAAATCTTGCAAAATAGCAGCTATTTCCTCAAAATAAAAACATCTTAAAAATAATTTCTGCAATAACTTGATAAGCCACGTGGATTTGAAAAAATGGGTTTCTCTGCCTTATAGTCTTAAGGCGATGGACATGTAATAGAAGACACCTCTTGGCACTTATTACAAGTATCTAGAATATAAAAGTCCAGAAAAACATCGACTTTGTCTTAAAAATAAGAAAATCTTAAATAAAATCTCTGCAAAAACATGATAAGCCACATTGATTTTAAAGAAATGGTTTTCAATGACTTCTAGGCAGCTGTTAAGCAATATGTTCGAGCTATAAATGTTTGTAATAAGTGACAGTATGTGTCTTCTATTACATATCCGTCGGTGGAAGTCTAGAAGAGTGTAAAACCCATTTTATTACATCAATATGGCTTATCAAGTTTTTGCACAAATTTTATTTGGAATTATTTAATTTTAAAGACTAGGTAGCTTTTTAGAAGGATTTTCAGGTACCGTGAAATAACTCCCAAATGAAATAACTCCCCAAAAAAAAAATTAAATAACTCCCAAAAATTTTCCATATAAATTGGAATTTATTTCACTATGAAATAACTCCCAATGCGATAGGACTTATTTCACAATCTTCAGTTAGAAATTATTTCGTTATGAAATAATTCCCAACCAGGTTTTGTTGGGAGTTATTTCACTCCTTTTTGGCATTGGTAGTTATTTCCCTTTTGTTGGGACTTATTTCATTTTAATTTTTAAATGTGATTTTATCGTTGGGAGTTATTTCAGTTTTGTTGGGAGTTATTTCATTTCTATTAAAATTACATTTTGGTAAATTTTGTGCATTTGTAACGTTCTTAAAATTGTAGTTAAGTAAATAATAGCATGAGTTATTTTACCAAAAGGAACGCAGTTCTTGCTAGAATTTTGGTAACAGGGACCGAAAATAAGAGTTTTTTTCAAATTTTTAAACAAAAAAAGCAATTAGAAATAAATGTCGGAAAACTGTTTCAAGTATACCATTTTGATCCTTATGAACTAGTCTATAATAAAATGCATTGCTTTTTAAAATTTTGATTTTTATTTTTTTTTAGCAAAAATAAAAGTTTTTGTTTGATTTTTATTTTTTTGAGCAAAAATAAAAGTAATTTTTTGATTTTTATTTTTTCGGGCAAAAATAAAAGTTATTTTTTGATTTTTATTATTTCGAGCAAAAAATAAAAGTTATTTTTTGGTTTTTATTTTTTCGGGCAAAAGTAAAAGTTATTTTTTGATTTTTATTTTTTCGGGCAAAAATAAAAGTTATTTTTTGATTTTTATGTTTTCGAGCAAAAATAAAAGTTATTTTTGATATTTATTTCAATTTCTCGAGTTGAAATTCCATAAGTTATAAATTTTTATTTTTATAACGAATAAATAACACTGTGTGTAATTTTTTAAGTCATGGCAAAATAACCATATACGGACACCACTACGTGATAAAAGACTAAAAAAAAAATTTTTCCCAAAGTCATATCCTCTTTTGTTTATGGGCCGCCAAAGATTTGGGGCCTCGGTATCATTTTCGCAAAAAAGTGATCATTTTCTCAGGCTCATATCTTGCAAACCGTTCAGAATTTCGATTTACTCTCTATGGCAAAAAAACTTCACCTTCCAGATCAAAATCGCAAAAAACTTAAAAAAATTCGATTTTTTTACCTTTTTCCCGTGTTCAGGTCCATAGGTAGCAAACCGTTCAAAATTCAAGGAAACAATCAACTACAAAAATTTACCTAAGATCTCAATAAACAAATTTCTAGAGTGCCTTAAGGCACTCATCATGAAATAGTCCACAAACGCGTCAAATGAGTAACTTATAATAAGAAATTGATGTTTTCCGAAAGAAAACTAAGTTTACGAAATGTTTTATGAATAAATATCACTTGTGCAGTGCACGGCTTGGAAGCAAGAGAGTGTCAAAGTTGAAATTTCCAAAAAAAAAATGATTTGAAAGGAACACAATTTTTAAAAACCTTAAAAACGTATTTCAAATTTATAAAAAACCGTTATTAATAAACACAAAGTAAGATTGAAGCTTAAGCAGTTATATTAGGTCATTAGTTATGTCCTAGGGCACACGGTATTCGATCCGGATACCTTTTAAGGACATTTGGCTAACTTAAAAACTAATATGCGGATTTTTTTTTTTTTTTTTTTTTTTTTATTTTATTTTTATCGGGATAAACATTAATTGCATTTATAGAAATTAAATGTGCTAAAGTCCCAAAACTTATTTAGCAAATTGTGAAAAGCAATCTAATGTAGGCGTGTCCCTATCCGGATTTCATTCCTGCCTAAGGAAATCTTCAGGGGACTTTGTTATTAGAATTTCTAGAGATATTTGTTATGTTAAATCACAAACTCAATGAGTATTTCTTGTCCTCGTCTGGGAGCGAGATTCAAAATTTAAAATATCAAAGAAAAAACAAACACAACAACAAAAAATTGTCACAATTGGCTTTGTCATCTTCCAAATACTTCTCTGTTTTTTTGACAGACCTAGCAATGTAGTGACGTTTATTCAAGTAAATCAACAATAGAAAATCATATGTTTTCTATTAGTGTCAGTTACATTTAAATTTGCACAAGCACCTGCATATTTGTTATTTAAATTTATTTTCATCGGGATAAACATTAATTGCATTTATAGTAATTAAATGTGCTAAAGTCCCAAAACTTATTTAACAAATTGTGAAAAGCAATCTAATGTAGGCGTGTCCCTATCCGGATTTCATTCCTGCCTAAGGAAATCTTCAGGGGACTTTGTTATTAGAATTTCTAGAGATATTTGTTATGTTAAATCACAAACTCAATGAGAATTTCTTGTCATTGTCTAGGAGCGAGATTCAAAATATAAAATATCAAAGAAAAAACAAAAACAACAACAAAAAGTTGTCACAATTGGCTTTGTCATCTTCCAAATACTACTCAGTTTTTTTGACAGACCTAGCAATGTAGTGTCGTTTATTCAAGTAAATCAACAATAGAAAATCATATGTTTTCTATTATTGTCATTTACATTTAAATTATGAAATTTGGCTGAAATAATGTATTTAGTATTATTAATAAAACATTTAAGGTTTAGCAGTATGTATCGAAGTTAATGTGCGTTTTCGTTTAATTTCGCTTTTTCGGAAAAGCGATAATCGACATATCTTCTAAAGTAAAAGCACGAAAAATTTTGTTTTTGAATTGAAGTTTTATCTTAGTAAGCTAAATAACTTTTGCACAAACCTACTGCTATTCGTTCATTAGTTTTCAAGATAACTTCTAAACCAATTTTGGCAAATGTCGCCTAAATTTGTAAACGAACAAAATAATTGTAGAATAATTTTTTTTTATTTTTCATGCCGAACATGTGGTACAAAATTCATTGAAAAATGCGTAGGTTCGGTTAGAGGATTAAGAAAATTAAAATTTGTTACCTAGCGATTATAGCTTTTGCAAAATACGCACTTGAAAATGGAAAATTTTTTTCGTGTCCACCCTTTATTTATAAACAAAAATCAGCCAATAAAAAACAACCGCATATTATAAAAAATATGTTGAAAGTGGTATTGAGGTATTTTTTTCCAAAAAAGTAAACTTTTATCAAAAGATTATTTGTTTAAAATGGAACAAAATCCAATCGGTAGGATATAGTGCTGCAATATTGTGATTCGACCTTTAGTTTTAAAACTAATTTTATTTTATTTGAATTCTAAGTTCTCTTTCACCCTTATCAATAACTAAAATTGAAAAAATTCTATATAACTGAATAATAAATTAATTATTAACTTATCTTGGCTTATTTTTTGAACGATTTTATTGGTGAGAAACAATGAAACTTTTTCGTAAACTATAGAAAAAAATACTTCGTAGAATGCAAACAGAAATTTCGTAATTTCATATATTTTACGAAAGATTTTCGTGTTGCGAAACAACGAAATTCTTTCATAAGGCATAAAAATAAATTCGTAAGATGCACACAAAATATTTTGTTGGTGCGAAATAGCGAAATATTTCGTACAATATACAAAAAGTTTCGTATATATTAGGTGTGGATTTTTTCAGTGTAATATTACCACACATTAATGGGATTTCAAAATTCCTTAATTCGTACTGCAAAATATATACATATTAAAAATTTTTTGTACCATATAAATCTTTGAACATACGAAGGCGTATCAATAAGTCCTTGACTTTTTAAATGAAATACAGTTGTTTAAAAAAAATAAAAAATTATTTTTCAACATAATCTCCTTTTAGCTTAATAAACTTAGTCCAACGTTTCTCCAATTTTTGTATCCATTCGAGGTCAGTTGTTTGATCAATAATTTCTTCCTTGGATCTTAATCTCTTTCCACCGAGCCATTTCTTTAGGTTTGGAAATATTAAATAGTCACTGGGGGCTAAATTCGGATAATATGGCGGATGAGGTACCAATTCGCCATTGAGACTGCACACGTGTGCACCCGTGCATTATCTTGATGAAAATGAACTTTTTTCTTGGCCATATGGAGTCCTTTTTTTAATCCTCATTAAATCGGTCCAATAAGTTGGCATAATATTCGCCGTTTATTGTTTTTTCCCTTTAGAAGGTAATCGATGGGGACTATCCCGCGTGCATCCCAAAAAACTGTTGCCATCACCTTATTGGCCGACAAACGTACCTTGGCTCCCTTCGGGGCCGTTTCACCCGGAGAAACCCATTGTTTAGACTGCTGCTTGGTCTCCGGAGTGTTGTAATGGATTCATGTTTCATCCACAGTTACAAAGCGCCACAAAAACTCATTGAAATTGCGGTTAAACAACTCCAAACAATCCTTTGAAGTTGTCACATGATTACGTTTATGGTCAATAGAGAGCAAACGCGGCAACCATTTTGCAGACAGCTTTCTTAAACCCAACTGATCATTTAAAATCGATAAATCACTTTTTTTACCATTGAAATCGATGGTGCAGAGTCCCCATAGTATATATCAAGCTTTTCCTTGGTTTGATTGACGGTTTTTTTTCCCAAAAAATAATGTTTAATGAGCACTCGAAATTCACTTTTTTCCATTTTAAAAAAAATCCACGAGGTTCTATGTTTTGAACAGCTGCTCAAAATTTGACAGTAGTCTATTAACAGGTAGTACTTGATGGGAGCAGTGTTGCATTTCATATAACTACGAGAGAAGTTCAAAAAGTCACGGACTTATTGAACCGCCCTCATATGTATATAAAAAAAAAAAGTCAATCATACCAAGATTTACATTTGAAATAATTAAAAACTAGCGTCATGGTTAGTCTCAAAAATGTAAGTGTGACATTATTTTATATGAATATGCAGTGCTTTTTGTTACTAACAAACATTTCTAAAATAGTTCTTAGTTTCGTAAATAAAGGGGTTATCCACATTAGCTTCCTACTCCACATTACCCACACTTACTCTATCTATTTAACAAATAACTTACTTCATATAATATTTTCGGTTCATAGCTTTGTAGTAAAAAAAATAAAATCTTATATTCAAAATAAGATTGCACGTCCTTGACATCCTTTTTAAAATATTTTCTGGTTTACCTAAATTTTCGATAACAGCTATGAAAATCTGCAAGAAAGTTTTGTCGTAGAATTTAAGGATAGTAGTTATAGCTATACAAATTTATTTCATTTCTCTATGACTTAGTAATTGTAGAGAATACATCTTAAAAGATTTTTTTTATACGAAATTGTACATTTTTTGCAAATAAAATGAATAGATAGTAAAACTAAAATAAGAAAAACTTTCACTGTCAGAAAACAATGAAATGGAAACGAATTGAAAGCGAAGGTATAGCATTTTAACCAACATAAAATACAAAAAAGCAATATAAAACATAAGAAAATAGTCTTAACCCAGTTATATTTGTTGATAATGTACTCGTACTATTGTGGTTTTTGACACAGAAATTTTTAATGCATTTTTAAAATCACTGCAATAAAACAAAGAACTGAAGTTGCAAAAAGCCAAAAAGTCAGTGCTGTTAAATGTACGACTAAGAAGAATTTTTTGATATAACAGAAATATAGGAATTAATAATGAGAATGATAATTATAATTACAAAAGTTAATTATTTACTAGTTACGATAAATGATTTTAAACCATTGAAATACAGTTTAAATTCTTCGAAATTTTTTTAACTTGTATTTAATTTCTAAAATGATGTTTAAAACACTTTTTTGTAATCTTTTTGGCCAAGTACTGAATAATCTTGTAATCGAGAAAAATATTATTCCCTACACCACTATGTGGTCAGCAGGGGTCTCTAAAATTGTATGAAGAAACTAGACGTAGACCGATTTGTGTTCTTCAAGCCTGGATCGATGTGTGTGGACCACACCAACAGATGTTCCAAGTTTCAGCGAAATCTAATGGCGTTTTAAGGTCGTTTTAGAATATTTTGTATGGAAATTTACATACACACAGAGAAATAAATTGTCAACCGAATTGAAAAGTGTATTTT
This sequence comes from Delia radicum, assembly GCA_021234595.1. Classification (NCBI taxonomy): domain Eukaryota; kingdom Metazoa; phylum Arthropoda; class Insecta; order Diptera; family Anthomyiidae; genus Delia; species Delia radicum. The sequence goes on from CM037853.1 coordinate 116,238,495, forward strand.
AATAGTAACAACTAATAAATTCAGTTAGTACAACGATATTTACATTCGATTTCTGAATATTTTTGGTGTTGCAACTAAAATTTAGTTGAATTTATAGAAGGTTGTTGTGAAAACTAATGTTAAGTTGTGCCAACCGGATGAAATTCGTAATAATCGAATTTGAGTCGTAGTAACCGAATTTCAGTTGGTAAATAGCTAAATTGTTCTCTGTGTGTACAAATAAAATGAATTTTAAATTAAATTTGCTTCTCCATGAATTCTTAATGAAAATTGTTTTGGCTGCATGAAATAACCCCCCAGGAAATAACTCCCCAAAACAGAAATGAAATAAATCCCCAAAAATGTATATAGAAGACAACAACAACGACATTTTGGGGAGTTATTTCCACTTTTGGGGATTTATTTCCCTCTTTTATTTGGGGATTTATTTCGTAATGAAATAAGTCCCCAAAATTTCAAAATGAAATAATTCCCCAGTAATTATTTTTGGGGAGTTATTTCGTTATTGATATGGAAAAAAAATTTCTCTATATAGATTGTTGGAGTAAAAAATTAATTTGTGAAATTAATGTCTTGGTTGTGTAATAAAAAAATTTCGAATTCCTATATTTTTAAATTTTATTTCTGTAAGGCGAAATGCCTGTAAGCCCTGGTGGCATGTCATGGCGTTAGGTAATAGCGTCCAAAACCATAAAGCCCAAAAACCGAAAGGTCATATCGCCCAAAAGGCTAGCATATTGCCCAAAAGTTTATGTACAGAATTGTTATATCACCCAAATGCAATGTCATATTGCCTAAAGGTTTTTTTTGGGCAATATGACATTTGCTTAAATTAGATAATTCTTAAAAATACAAGACAGTAAAACCGTTACTTTTTGTCTCTACTTAATACTAGTATTTTACATTTAACATTTATGGTACATGGTATACAGTATATTGTATTCTTTACTATAGTGCGGTCGTGATTAATACGAGATGGAGCCGGAAAATTTTGAATACGTTACCGGTAAAAGAATTGATTCCAAATTAGTTTATTTATCCAGTGACAAACAGTTATATAAAAAAAAATCTTGTTATAAAGGCAAAATATTTTACAAGTGTTATTATTCAAATTGTAAAGCACGTATTTCAATTTCATCTAACCAAATCTGTGAAAAGTGTAAAAATGTTGATCATATTAATCATCCTAGTCAAGAAAATTTATTTAATGAACTAAAAGCAATTGAGAATATAAAGGAGCAATGTAGAAGCCCCACAGTACTTCTAAGTGATACTAATGCTTCAAGCGGATTACGAAAAGTTTTTCAAAATGTTTGCGAAAGGTAAGTGGTTAATGCGCAATTAACGTATTGGAAGCGCTGTGGCCTGCCGTGCCGCACCGGCCGCGTTGTGGCCTGCCGTGCCGCGCCGGCCGCGCCGCTAGCGACCCGCCGCGCGGCCGGTGCGGCACGGCAGGCCACAGGGCTTCCAATAAGTTTATCGGGGATTGGTTGAGTAATTTTATTTATCTCTTTCGTATACAGTAATCCGGAGGGCACAAAAAGTTTAGTCTACACACAAATGCGAAGAACGCTAGAAAGGATTTCATCGAATATTTTTTTAAAATCTCCTCGAACACCATTGGATGTCATTGAGTCCTTCCAGCACGAGTTTATTTGGAAAAGCTATGGACTATCAAGAGATCCTGATTTCACACGACCTTTTTACAAAGCTTGCATTTCGGAACCAGAATTTTCATACTGCATATTTGCATCAGAAGCAATAATGCAAGGCATTGTTGAAAATATCAGCGTAGGTCAGAGACGATATTTAATTGATGGAACATTTAAGGTAGTTCCAGTCGGCTGTTTCAATCAGTTGCTTATAATTTATATTCAATATTTAGAAGATCAGGTAATTTAAATAACATTTTTATAAATTTTTATGATCTGATAAATCCTTATTTTTTCAGGTTTTTCCGCTTTTTTTTATTTTGACTACAAACAAATCTTCAAAATGCTATTCGCATTTATTGAACTATATAAATAGTTCTATTTTTAAATTTGAACCTGGAAGTTTTATGCTCGACTACGAGAGGGGTTTGCGAAAATCTTTAAAAGAATGCTTTCCACAAGCTACTTTAAAAGGTTGCTGGTTCCATTATTGCCAGGCAATTAGACGTAAAATTTCTATTAAGTTTAAACCATTGATGTCCTCTATTCGCAACAACAAAAATATTTCCTTATGTTATCATAAAATCCTTGCCCTTCCACTTTTACCATCTTACTCGATAATCGATGTTTTCGAGAGGGTAAAAACTGATATCAAAAATAATGACAAAGGTGGAACATTTAATGGTTTTTTGGAGTATTTTGAAAAAGAGTGGCTTCAAAAGGTAATTATATGGCTTTAGTTTGTTAAATTACGTTCCATTTTTTATAAGATTTCATATTTGCAGGTTGGACCCGAACAATTTTGTGTGTTTAAAGAGTCTTTTCGTACAACTTCTTCTGTGGAAGCGTACAACGGTGTTTTAGGACGATTAATTAAACCAAATGGAAATTTTTTTAAATTTGTTCTTGCATTAAACAAGGAAGAATTTGAAAAAAGTCGTCTTTTTAAAATCCTCACAGATAGCGGCGGATCTTTTGGTGCAAGCAAAAAAAGAAAGCTTAGCAGAGATGCAAATACAAAAATAACGAATGCAATTGAGGATTTAGAAAAGGGAAAAATAACTACATATGCGTTCTTAAATAGATTAGTTTATCCGAATAATCACATTTGCTCCGAAAGAGAACCGTTGGAAGATATATTTGAGGAGCCTCCTGCTTATGATTCATATGATGAATCTAGTGAGGATGGCGAAACAAATGATTGTAACGAAAACGCTTCAGCTTCACTTTGCGTCATTTGTCATGACGTTGCCCCAAACATGCTAGTACTTCCATGTAGACACCTTAAAATGTGTAATGTATGCTGTATAAAATTACAGGCACAGGCTATCGCGAATAATGCTATGAATGCTAAATGCCCCTATTGCAGAGAAATTATTGTTGACGTAATGCAAGTTTACTTATAAATTATTTACGATTATATTTAAATTTAAAAACACTATTACATATTTTAATTGAGAAATGTTTTTTGTTTGTTTTGTCTGTAAAACATTGAATAAGATTAATACATTGGATGTAGTTTTGTTTTATAGATATATGTCTGAAAGTACGTTTTTGTTTTTTTTTTTTGTTAAATATTGAATATTACAAATATTCACAAAATTTTTGTTTGTTAAATATTTCTATTAGAAAATTGAATAAATGTTTTCTTTACTTTTATTAAAAATATTAACTCAACTCTCCTTTATTTCGGGCACTATAACATTTTCAAGGCTGGAATTTTTGGGCTAAAAATTTGGGCGTTACCTAAAAAAAATGTCATTTTGACCAAACTCGATGCCATGTTGCCCAAAAAATCAAAAAAATTTACAACAACAAAATATACAGACTGTTTTTGGGCGAGATGACATTTTGGTTTTGGGCTTTATGGTTTTGGACGCTATTACCTAACGCCGCATGTCATAACGTCCAAGGACATAATGTCCATGGACGTTATGTCACTCGAAAAGTGTCTTAATGTCCATGGACTTTATGACAATTTGGAAAATGTCGTAATGTCCATGGACATTATTTTTTGAGATATTATGTCACTTTCAAATGTGGCATAGCGTCCAGACATTTTAAAATAAAAAGATTAATAATATTTAGTATATCAATACAATTTTTTTAAATATTCTTTAGTAGTATATCACAAAATAAAACTAAATTTATAAATCGTATAATCGCACGCAGAAAAAACTTTATTTCGCGAAGCCGCCTGCCGCGTTCTACGGAGGGAAAAAACCCCAAGAGCGGCCAAAGGCCGCCACACAGAAAAACTTGTTTTTACAAATTACTTGATGTCTTAAAAATATAAGATTTCAACGGATTCGACATTTGATTTGAAAAAGAAGTTCTTCTGAGTGGAGGCCTTCGGCCTCTCTTAATGTTTTTTTTCCTCCGTAGAACGCGGCAGGCGGCTTCGCGAAATAAAGTTTTTTCTTCGTGCGACACAAAATAAACTTCAAAATTACTGATCTGTTTCCACACTGGAGCATAATGTCTATGGACCTTATGCACCCAAAATGTCCATGGACTTTATGTCATTCCATTTGTGGACATAATGTCACATTGCATAACGTCCATGGACATTATGTCATTGGACGTTATGTCATGCCACCTTAAGCCCTTATTGTCGCAAAACAGTTGAAGACTATATTCAGGGTTATATTTAAAAATATCTGTTTTGGAAGTACAAAATTATGAGAATTAAAAATATATGAACTTATATTTATATGTACAATTTTGAGTTTAAAAATGGGGACTTATTTCATTTCAAATTGGGGATTTATTTCATTATGAAATAAATCCCCAAAAAATGGGGGGTTTTTCATTCCCGTTTGGGGATTTATTTCATTTCGTTGGGGTTTTATTTCATTTTTAAAATTGGGGTATTATTTCATAAGGAAATAAATCCCCATTTTTAGGGAGTTTTTTCATTATTGTTTTGGGGGGTTATTTCCTGGGGGGTTATTTCATAGAGCCAATTGTATTACCTTTATGATTGCAGAAGAAAACTTTAATCAAATTTTAACGTTTTCAAAGTATTCGCGATTTTTGTGATTTAGAGAAAACATTTTATTATAATTTGTTATTTTAAGAGCCAGTGTGCACGAAAAAAGAATATTCAATATATTAATCTAATTCTCTCCCTCAAAGCTTAAAATACAAATTATTGGCATACATATGGCAGGAAGGGTACCGTTTAACCTTTGGATACTTCTTAAAATATGATTAATTTTATCTTTTCCTTCACAAGTTTTTAGATAATGGAACAATTTTTCAATTTAAACACGTCTTCGTAAACAGACGTTTTTTGGCACAGTGTAAATTCCACGGAGTAAACGTTTTATAATATAAAACTACAAACTGCAGAAATAAAAAAACAAACAAAAATAAAAATTTCGAGTCCGCATTATCGTGAATTTTAAAATTTGACTTCATAATTGTAATTATTTTATTTATTTAAGTTGATATAATTTTTATTAAAAATAAAAATTATGTTTTTTTCAAATAAATTTGAACACAAACACTCTATAGACTATTTGTTAGGACAGCATCCTAATAAAGAAATATAGAGTATCCCAGCAAAAAATAGTGCTTCCAAGAAGCGCTTGTGGAAGGCCTTCTTTGAACCCGAAGCGCTTGCTGAAGGCCTTCCAGAAGGCATGATTTTTGTTCGCGATGTCCCACTTGTTAGGTCTCTTTTAAGCAGGTGTGAAGCGCTTCTATCATATAATCTAAGAATCACATGATAGAAGCGCTTCCGGAAGAGCTTCCAGAAGAGCTTCCCGAAGCGCTTCCAAAAGAGCTTCGAGAAGCGATTCTTCCTTCAGGGAAGCACAATATAATTCCTTCCAGAATTGCTTCTTAGAAGGCCTTCTTTACTGCTTCATTGCATGCCTTCTTCACTGCTTCTTTTCATGCCTTCTTTACTGCTTCAAAAGAATGCCTTCAGGGAAGCACAATATAATGCCTTCCAGAAGTGCTTCATAGAAGGCCTTCTTTACTGCTTCATTGCATGCCTTCTTCACTGCTTCTTTTCATGCCTTCTTTACTGCTTCAAAAGAATGCCATCAGGGAAGCACAATATAATGCCTTCCAGAATTGTTTCATTGCATGCATGACGGCGAAGCGCTTCTTTGAAAGCACTGAAAAGAAGTTTCTGCTTACCAAATCGAAATTATTTTTTGCTGGGATGGCCTCGAACTTGAATATTTTTTTTAATTATTTATTTTTATTTTATTTTATATTTTATAGATTTGATGTATCAGGTTCTATAGTACACTCAAAAACATAAGTCAGTAGAAAAGATAGCAAAACGTCGTGTAAATCAAGTATAATATTTCTCAGCTAATTTTATGCTGAAATTGTGTTTTTAGTTGAAATTTTAGTCATAGTTATTAAGCACTTACCTGTGTTAAACTAATGCTTTACTAATTTATTTAGCTAAGAAATTGTGTTGATAAGCACATTAACAGTGTGGACGATAACCAGGCTGAACTATATATACAGAATGAAGCAGATATCGCAGCATGTCAAGATGTAAAAGAGACAAGGAAAATGATATTAAAAAGTACAAATTGTGTAAGATAAAAAAATCAACCATGGAAGATTTTTGTATCTGTTTTTGGAAATAATCATAAAGTTTATGGAATGTGCAAAAGCTTTATTTTTGCCGCTCCTAGCATATTTTCCGGTACATTTGAGATAAAAAATAATTTCCGTGCAAAAATGTTTCCTCTCGGAGGCAAACAGGATAGAATGTTTTCCTACAAGTGGTTAGGACAACATTCGCTGCTTTATTGCCAATATACGGCCACAAATGTTGGAAAAAGTCTTCGAAAATTGAACCTCCAGATTAGACTACGTCCGAGCCAGTATGGTGGTCATATGACAGAAGTCATATTTAAATTATAATGCCAGAAGATTATCTTTTGAATAAAGTAAATTTCGTGTCAATTTAAAAAATTCATCTTTGTTTTATTCCATTTCAAAGTTCTATACCTCTACAAAAAAACACCCTTTATCTTACGGGATCAACAAATAGAATAAAGGCAACTCATTTTTCATAAAAAACTAACATTGTTGCAACTCCATTTCATATTATGTTCAATCTCTAAATTTTAAATTGTAATCGTTAATTATTTCTTTACTTCATAGTTCATAATTTCTATTGTCTACATCGATGTTAGTTTCAGTTTGAAACTTTCATCGACTTGGGTTTCAGATGTGTCATTGTCACCGCAGAACATTTTAAAAATGAGTTTATAACTTGGTTTAGCATACAATTTTAAAACAACTTTTTGATGTTTTAGAATTGGCATTCAAGTTACTGGGAGTTTTTAAAATAATTTATTAATGATAATGTCATTACGCTTTTGGTAAACTTTTTCTTTTAAAACTTATAATTATAATAATAGCATCAGCCACTACATAATGCGTCTCTTATGGAATTCAAACATTCTACAAACATCTGAAGGACTGCAACATTTTGATCATTCCATAAATTTGCTCAATGTCAATTAATGTTTTTTGCGTTTAAAAAGGTAATAATTCATAGTCGATTAAAAATAAAAATGCTTAGCAATAAAATATTACTGCATAAATTAATTAATTAAATTTTCCCGTTTTCCCGGGAAATTTGAAAATTTTTAACAGGAATTCAAGACGCAATTTTTACGGGAATTCCCGTACCCCCAAAACCGAGTTGTAAGGCATTTTAAAGGAAAAAAAGTTTTTGTAATTTTTGTCGAATATGTCAAACGGCTTAGCCGACAGCTTTAACAAAAACCGGTGGATGATCGGTGCCTTTCATCACTGCTGCTAACCCTATTACCGTCTTACGGTGAAAGTTGTACTGTCGTGCAATGTTTATTGTTTTTAGTTGTTTTCGATTATTTACTAAAGTTTAGACCCGAATAATATTTTAATTAAATAAAATATCGAAATATTTACCCACGCCCACACATGATGTGCAAAAAATATAATAAATTTAAATTTGGATTTTTGTAAGTTTGTTGTGGAGTAACCTATATATTTTTCAAATGTTATTAGATTATTAAATCTACTTGTAATACAACACAATTTGGCGAAACCTAAACAGAAATAAATTTATAAATTAATTTACATGCGCCGTTTGAAAAAGCAATGACACTAATTTTCACTTTCATTGCTTACAATATTATGACGCGTCATTGATAGGCAAAAAATGTTTGCCATTTTGTTTTGCATAAAAGTGCTTATGTAGCGCTTTTATCTAGAACCACCAATTAAGAGTTAAGAGCAAACATATTTGAACTTATTTTAGTCCATTTTTAGGGGTAAAATCGATTAAAGCCGAGAGAAAATATTTTTTAACCTAAACTATTTTTATCCCTACTGTACCGAAAAATGCGCGGGGAGCGTTAAAAATAAAACTGTTGCACGTATGGGTGGTCTAAGACATATGTTGATTAAAAAAACTTCAATGGTATTGTTTATTTACCATTTAAGTATAACTAATTTAACGATGTTTTAAGAGTTTATGACTATTTTCCTTTTCTACTTAATAATTTAATAATAATATTGTGTACTTTATTTGCGTTGAAGTTTAACATTTAACCTTTTTGAATTAAAAAAAAAAAACTTAAATTTTGTGTTTTTAGCGGCGTGTTATAGTAATTGTCTATTTATTAAATTAAGAACAAAATAAAATATTTAAATTTCATAATGTACAAATCATGGATGGTAACCGGTTCGTTGCGGGTATCGGTTAGAGTAACGATAGTTTCTTTTATTTCGGTAACGGTATTTTAGGGGTAACGAAATTTCAGTTATTTCGGTAATGGGTTTTTAGCGTTGACGATATTTTACTTATTTCGGTAGCGGTATTTTACTTATTTCGATAAAGTCGTTTAGGGGTAATGATTTTTTAGTTATTTTGGAAATGGTTTTTCAAAGGTAACGTTATTTTAGTTATTAAAGTAATGACAATGCACTTTTATATATTTAGTTCATTCCCTGGATTAAATGTGTATTTGTAAACTAAATATTTATTGTGGCTAACAATGTAGTGTTTTCGAATTGCAAACAAATATACGTACAGGTCGACAGATTAAAGCGAAAGCCAAGTGCACACATCTTACCCATCAAAATCTTGCTAATGCGCTCTCATTACCAGTATAATATTACGGTCAATAGTAGTATTAGGGCCAGTTGCATATAGTTCGCCATCAAAACACATTATTCTTAAGCGACGAGGTCGTTTTGAAGGTAGTTTTACATATTTGCATTACAAAAATTAAATAAGTGGTTACCAAAATAATTAGTTAATCGTATGCATAGAAGCAACTAGATAAATATGTGGTTACAAGTTTTTAAATAATAAGGCTTATACTTATTAGTAATTGAAAAATAAGTATTTAACAAAAAGACATCATAATTTTAAAAAGCGTGAGCTTGATAAACAACTGCTTATAAAAATGACTTCCTCAAACAAAAATAACTATTGGTAACGCCAAATTATAATGTGTTAAGATAATTGTTATTGCACAAAAAAGGGTTGCATATGTCATATTTTGATCTTTTTGTGTTTCATTTTTAGAGTTATTGCATTTGTCGTTATTACAAAGATGTTATCATTTAGACAACACTTGATGTAAGTAGTTGAGAGACAATTTTGTTTATGTCATAATAATTATTTCCATATATTTTCAGATATTAAATTAATCCGTGTCGTGTGGGAGTATGAACAAACATTTTTTTTTTAAAGATTTTCAAATTTATTGATTTTTTTCAGTCTACTAATATTTATAAAAATTTTATTAATTTTTAGCAAGAATTTCTTAATTTCTAATCCACTAAGCGTTAGCAAAATTTTTTCTGAATCTTGCTCACATCATAAAAAATTAAATATTTAAATTTAATACAGATTAAATATGTATTTGTAAACCAAATGTTTATAGAGATTAATAATCTAGTGTAGTCAAATTGCCAGCAAATATACACAGACTAAAGCGAAAGAAAAAGACACACATCTTAGGTAGATTTTTATGTTTTCTTTTTCTTATTGCAAAACAGGGTTGTATATGTTATATTTTGTTTCTATAATTATCTGCGGCATTTGCGTTCCTTTAAAAGATTGCTTCATTTAGGTAACCATTGATGTAAGTAGTTGAAAAAATAATTTTGTTTATGTTATATTTAATTATTTTTATTTTTTTATATAGTATATTAATTCATGTCGTCAATTAGGGAGTATGAATATTTTTATATTTTGTGACTTATTGTAAATTATTTTTAAGAGAATCACAAAAATATGTTTTATGATATTCAGCATAAACTATGAACTAAAATTTTATTTTTCTACAAATTATTGGAGTTTCTACTAATATTCAGCAAAATTTTTATTAATTTTTTGCAAGGATTTTTTAATTTCTAATTCACTAAGCGTTAGCAAAATTTTTTCTAAACATCAGGTCGCTGATTTTCAGCAAAAGATTTTGCTGACATTAACAATTTTTTGCAAGCACCGTCCTGACTAAAATTTTGCTGACTCAGCAAAATTTTTTGCTGGCTTTACTAACTTTTTTTGAGTGTATTTAATTTTAATCATTTTTCAAAATTTTAAATTTTCATTAAATTATAGTCGAAACTATATCGCTTTTTAATAAGGATACTTTTGTTTAGCGATTATTGGTTATTTACAATTTTCCGACGTCTACAATTTTGAATTTCGCTAGTGGTCAGTGTATAATGAGTTAGTGCTGATGTTTGCAACTACCAAAATACAATGAACTCAAAATGAGTAGATTTAGCGATATTCGTCAGTCTTTATGTCCGACGGTCCTGTCTTGAGTTCATGTTATCATTTTAATTAAACTACAAACAATATGATAAAATTTTGATCATTAGAATTTATTGCGCTAAAGACTATCCCTAGTAAAATTGAATCGACTCGGTCCACATTAAAACTACTTTGAATTAAAAGAATCAGACTTGGGCGACAATTACATTTCACAATCATTTTTTTATCATAAATATTTTTATAGCTACGGCCACACTTGTAGGCTTCAACGCTTCCTTGGAAAATTCGTAAAATTTCCAATACCAAACATGCGGATAAGTATTCAACGTCTTTGTATTTAATTACAGGGCAAATAATCAATTACACCCAATTACATGTAATAAGACGTAAAAAAGTAAGTGGCCTGTAATTAAATGCACAAATATTGGTACTATGTTCCATATCCGGTGTTGGCAAAATTTACAATTTTCCAAGGAAGCGTTAAAGTAGGTTTGAAGTTATTAATGATATAGAAAAATTTAACATGTAAATGATTGTGAAATATAATTGACATCGCCCAAGTTAGAAAAGAATCTATCATAATCATGCTTAAATCAATACAAATATGTAGCCATATATTCGGTATTTAATTTAGACTTTTCTCTGCCCCCTTCTCATTAAACAAGGAACAGAATTTTATCCACTTTCTGGAATATGATCTAAGTCATTATTGATGTAAAGTATCATCAAGTCAAAATGCCCTACTTTAATTGTTATTCCAAATTTTTTTTATTATTTTACATCACCGATATTTTCTAGAAGCTAGAAAAGATTTTTCGATAATTTTACTATTAACAATCTATAATTAGAGTTGTTTAGAAAAATACTATACAATTATAGTTAAGATGATAAGATATATTTAACATTGCATTTCTAAAAGTTTAATTAGTAGTTATAAAACTGCTATCATGATATACATTAAAGCAAAACTATATAAACATTAAACAATGAACATAATCCACAGATTTTTTTTAATAATGAAGAAGTTAAGTTTTAATATTTTGCTCTTAAACGCAGTCCTTTTAAATGGTGTAATATCGGTAAGATAAAATTGTTGTTATAATTGTGATAGGGGATGATTATTAAAGAGTATTATTTATATCTACTCTAGGGCGGGTTGATTTAAAAATTGTTCAAAGTACAAAGAAAATTGCATTCTAGGGATCAAAATAAGAAACTTTGCCGAAGGAAGCATACCTCTAAAACGAATCCTGATGTCCCGACTTTTGACCCGTAGGGTCCTATTTTGAAAAATCCCACTTTGACCCATTTAGAGTGTCCTAATCGAATCCATATGCCAGATCGTCTTCCGGAGAAGAAATAGAGACCCTATTCTTGGAAAGACTCCTCCTACTTTCTGAAACATCTCTATCCCGAGATTTGTACATTTTGCTATGAAAACACGGCTAAAAAGGCCCTCTTTCAACTTAAATTTTAACCCCTTAACGGTCACCTAGAATAATGATTTGTGCATCAATCTGCTAGCGCGTCTCCCGGAGAAGAAGTAGCTCTCATAATCTTGGAGATTATGATCCCATAATCTTGGAGATTACTTTCTGAAATATAAAAGTGGGCTTTTTCAAAATTTGACCCTACGTGTCAAAAATCGGGACATCAACATTCGTTTTAGAGGTATGGTTCCTTCGGCAAAGTTTCTTATGTTGATCCCTAGAAAACGATGTTCCTTGTACGTTGAGCGAATTTTTTGCCTCTCTACAAATCGACCCGCCCTAATCTACACGTACCCTAGCGCTGGGTAATTTGACTATTTTTCAGTACCCGACAATGCTTAATCATTTTAATTTGGAAAAACGTGGTAATGACATTTATTTACAGTGTAGATTATCATGTAATGATAAATCACTACCCCAATGCTTACAAAAACGCACAAATTAATGGATCATTACCTGACAATATATGCACTCCACAATACAAAGTAATGTTTATATTTTGTTCTCTTAATTAGTAAGCGAATGTTCACTATTGTGGTCTGTTCCCTAAAAGTCCACTTTTTATTTTATATCGTGTTGTTGCATGAATATATCAAATTTGTCATCGAGCTTAATTTCCGCTATCACTATTTTAAAAAGTTTGGAATTGAATGCATACGTTTTTCTTGGTCTTAAAGAAATTTTTAAGTCGTATTTCTAAAAGTGGTAAGAATTTTATTTGCAATTAACTAATCCGGCAGAAGTTGCCATGCCCAATAATATATATAAGGCAAATAAATTTTCTAAAAACAACCAAAGCTTAATAAACCACAGACATTTCCATATAAATTTGTTGTTCATAAATATGGTTCATAGGGCTTCCTGTTAGAAACAAATTTGAAGTAATAGCACTTAAACGATGAGTATTAAAGAACTGAATACGGGAAAGATAACGAAAATATTTCAAAAATTGTCAGTTTGATCAAAAATATTTGGTTTAATTTTTTTCGAAAATAGGGTCAAAAGTTTCGATATGTAGAGCTTATTATGAAAAAATATTCATATATTTTTTTTAGAATACTTTTGGTTCACCACAGCACTCTTTAGTTTTTAGCAAGTATATAATATTTTTTTTTGTTACTTTTCTTATAAAAAGACTTGTACGACGCTTAACTAATGTCAAAATTAAAAAAAAAAAAAAAAAATAATTCAAAATTCTTCTTTTTAACTCTTAATCTCAACCTTTCTAAATTAAATTTGTCAAATCCATATTAATTAAAAATTAATTGCGACTGTCTGCATGAAAATACATTATAAAATTTGCCCTGTGGCGATGTCTCAACTAAAACGCAAAAGTTGTCAACACTGAACGCAAAAACTATACGTCATTCTGGTAACGTTGTGAAATAGAAACGGAGGAGATTAGCAAAATAAACAAAAATCTAAAAATAGAATATTTGTGTTTGTTAGTGTTGGTCACTTCTGAGTACAATATACAATAACAGAAAAAGTTTACAGAAAAGAAAACTGCAACTTAGCTGTATTACATTCGAGGCCATACTTGGGTGTGATCGCTAAACGGTTTTGACTTGGTATTTTTACGTTTGTTATGTAAGAAGAAGCGCAGGTTTGATTCTTACAGCCGCAGGTTGTTGAAAAATTTATCATATAGAGACAATCTGACAATAATAAGACACAAATAATAATACAATGTAAATGTAAAATCACTGATAACGCCTGTCCATATAAAAAAAGGCAGAAACTAGTCTAGTCTAATTTAAAAATAAATAGTGTTTAAAATTTTTAAAGAAAAACATTTGTTATTCTTCTTAACCTCAACCTTTCTAAAATAATTGAAAATTGTTTCAAGAATTTTTAAATTTTTAAAGAAATTGCATTTAAAAAATATATCGCTTCAGTTTTTGCAATGTAAAGCTTGTTTAGGGAAGAAATATTAAAAAAGGAATTGTAAAGCTATTTCGACCATATTTTTGTTTTTTTTTAGTTTGAGAGAATCAGTAAAAATAAATGTATAAGGTTTATTAAAGTAGCCTTGACTAGGAAAATAACGTTTAAATAACAAACTTTGAATTGCAAAAATTTTGATCCCAATTTTGATAAAAAATTCATTTATTCTTTATTTCGCGATTTGCGGATTAAAAAATTGTGCGAAACCATTTTCAATTACCCAGTAAAAAATTTTCGTGTTTTTAGAAGTAGGATAAAACAAATGCGCTGAAGTAAGTGCTTACTATTATGTTGTTCGTTTAAAAATAAACAAAAAATTTTGTTGAGCCTACTCTTTTCCCTTACAATGACGCCGGTTGTGAGCAGCTTAAGTTAATCCCTTACGAGGATGCAGGTTGTAATGCAGAAAGTTTCATGTCGTACATTATAAACGATCTTAACCAGTTTTCCTCAGTGATTTTCGATTGTGTTTGGTGTTTTCGAGTATAGTAAAAAAATAATTAGTCGTTTCACTGTTATTGAAGAGCTACCACGAGGTGCGGTAAAACAAAATTATTATATTATGTCTAAAATTAATGTCTGTAGAATTTTATGTAAAATAAATTATATATTATTCATATTATTACTTTTAATCGTAATAATGTAGACATGAAATATGATTTAACTGAAAGCCATGAAATCACAGCTTTTTGTAAGCGCTAAAACCCGCGCTTATTTTGCCCAAAAGTAATGCTTCCAAGTGGGAATTCGCCATATAAAATCATGGCATATGTAAGCAGGTTTGTAATGGATTCTATTTGGCTTACTCCCTTACAAACCTGCTTGCTGGTAAGCAGCGTTTTTTACTGTGTATTTTCTTTGAATTGTTGACTTCAGCAAAGCGTTTTTTTGAGTGTTTTGTACTAACAATTTACAAATAAAATATATAATTATTATGTACTTGCTCAAAACTAAAATAAGTATTTTAAAAAAAATTTATGAATATTTTTCCATAATAACACAGTGCAACACGAAAAAAAATAACCATATACGGACACCACTACGTGATAAAAGACTAAAAAAAAAAGACCCGTGTCTTCCAATTTTTCCGAAAGTCACCTCCTTTTTTGTTTATGGGCCGCCAAAGATTTGGGGCCTCGGTATCATTTTCGCAAAAAAGTGATCATTTTCTCAGGCTCATATCTTGCAAACCGTTCAGAATTTCGGGAATTGGTTTGCTACCTATGCACCTGAACAGGAGAAAAAAGGAAAAAAATGAAATTAAAAAATTTTTCACTTTTGCGCGCTACCTAAACAGTGTTAAGAATCATCTCTAGGAAGTTTATATGTTCTAGAAATTTGTTTATTGAGATCTTAGGTAAATTTTTGTAGTTGATTGTTTCCTTGAATTTTGAGCGGTTTGCTACCTATGGACCTGAACACGGGAAAAAAGGTAAAAAAAAATCGATTTTTTTTAAGTTTTTTGCGATTTTGATCTGGAAGGTGAAGTTTTTTTGATTTTATATGTTCGCAATTTTTGTTCTTTATGACAAGAGCTACAACTTTGCCATACAGAGTAAATCGAAATTCTGAACGGTTTGCAAGATATGAGCCTGAGATAATGATCACTTTTTTGCGAAAATGATAGCGAGGCCCCAAATCTTTGGCGGCCCATAAACAAAAGAGGAGATGACTTTGGGAAAAATTGGGAGACACTGGTCTTTTTTTTTAGTCTTTTACCACGTAGTGGTGTCCGTATATGGTTATTTTGCCATGACTTAAAAAATTACACACAGTGTAAGCTCTACCATTTTTTTTATAAAAAATAAGACAACATTTTTTAGCAAAATGTATAATTTTTTAAATCTTAAAGCGGGTGTCACGACCTAAAAGTAACATCCAAAAAATATTTAGTTATTTGTTTTGTATTAAGCTCTCTAATGCTCATCGATTGAGTGCTATTACAATTCGCAAAATCGACCTTTTCCAGGACACCCTAATGGTTCAGAGCAAATCTCTGGTTATTATGAGATAAACTATATGGCCTTAGTTAATTTGTGATTATTTGGAAAATTTGTGAAAAGGTATTAGGAATTAAAAAAAAAAAAAGTTAAGCCAGATTTTCGTGTCAAACAAATGATTTTTTTTTATATGAAACATCAAATCACGATGGATTTTATAGTGTCACTATATAACCGTATAGTACTTCAAAACTCACCGTTTATCGTAGGTAACTCTGTAATTTTCTTTAAGGATTAAACAACGATTATGAACTTACAGCAGAAAAAAAATTTCACTGAAAATAAACAACTGAAGCAATTTTTTGAGAAACTGAATTGGTTAACCGCCAACCACTAAATGGTTAACCGCCAAACCACCAAATTTACCAAAATTTCGATTAAAATATATTTATGATACTTCTAATAAATCTATGATAAATAGCCCTGCGGGAAACGAAGGGTCGATTGATTCAAAGTGACAAATCTGTGATATATGATTTGGCGGCACGTCACGAAACTGGTGAAACCAAAACTGTGGTGCGCCAAAAAGTGTTAATTTTATTGAAATGAAATATCTTGTGACTATAGTTATGGTGACAAAACCTTCACTGGTTGCTACCACATAAATCATGTAACTGGAGAAAAAGTAACATAACATCAAAGTGTACTGAATCAACTAGGGCCGTTGCAGTTGAAATTATTACTGGTCATTGAACTGGTTCAGTCTCTTGACTGCTACAAAGCAGACATAACGTTGAAGGAATTTTATCTGCACCGAATATGTGACAGTAGAAATGAAGACGTAACACTCTACTGGTTTAAAAAATCTGAATACGGAACTGTTTCGACAGTAACCGAGGTTGCCAAATATTGCGATATCTCGCCAAACGTCGCGATCTTACACTTAGTTTTTTGTTGGGTATAGACAAAATAAGCTAATTTTTTTGTTGTGCTTTTTTGAAGGTTTTTTGAACATGGGGTAAGACACACTGTTTTGGTTCCGGACTATTTAGCAACTCGTGCATAGTATGACTTACTTGCTAATTACTTTTCGCATGCCCGGCGACATGTGCACCTTCGACTAGTGCAGTGGTACGTCTCAAAACTATTTCAGTCAAACTACCCCTATCACAGAGCACATTGCGCTTAATATGTGACTAGTTTTCCTTCAAAAATTGTTCTCCAGTTCTACGATACGTACACCTACACCAGTCACGTGATAATTTTTTTTCCACTGGCTCTGTTGCATATCACATAAATCCAATGGTCATACTTTGATTCTACCTACTTCTAACTTGTCCCGTAGTATAATCATTTCGGTCTGTGCGGTGATAGGTTACCTTGGTCAAGTTATCACACAGTGCTCTACAGGTAGCAATTGTCACCTCCTATGCAAGCCATTGCTAAAAGTACAGGTCACTTTCATATAACAGAACCGAAAAATTTAGACCCATTCAACAGAAAATTTATGACTTAAATTTACACTAAAATATTTTACTTTGAAAAAACGGCAGAAAGTTCTACAATTTACCTTGAAATTAGATTCTACGATCCAAAAGTAAGCACTTATCATGTTATAAATCAACAAATAATCAATAAATCAGGAAAAAATGTTGTTAGCAAAAAATATTTTGACAAATAAATCGAGTTCGCAACAAAATTTTACTCTAATTGATGAAACTCCGAATAAGAATATATAATTTTCTCGGTTTTGGCAAACAGTCATGAAATCAGAATAAGTATTTTTAAAATCCATATTAATTTTGCCTCATTTGTTGCAAACAAAAACATTTATTAGAAAATGTTTTTTTTTTTTAATTTAGCGATTTTTTCTATTTCGACGTTTATTTAAATTTTAGTGATTTTTTAACTTTTTTTTTTTTTTAATTTCAGCGATTTTTTTCTTAAGTTTTGTTGATATTTTTTTCATCTTTTTAATTATATTTTTAATAGTATCTACAAAAAATTTGTTTAAAATTCAAAACAATATTCAATTAAATTTTTAATAGATATGATTAAAAAATTAATGAAAAATAAAATCAATTAAATAGTTACAAATTATTTTATTGGATAGTACAATTTCTTTAATAGGACCAAATTCAACTACGTTTTTAATTACATCAACAAATATTTTATTTGAAACTAGATTTTAGTTTTTTCTGTGTTGTTTGCTATTTTGAAAATAAAGCTTAGTTTGTAACGAGAAAATTGCAAAAATTATTGAAAAACTGTGTATTGTATTTTTGTCGGTTTTTTATTTTCGGTTTTAAGGCTTGAAAATTTGCATTTTCGGGTTTGGTCAAAAACCAAACAGCAAGCTCTACATAGGAAATATACTAAAGGGTGATTATTTAGCAAATTTTTGGCAACACTGCTTTTGGCAGATCAGCTGTTTTCGTGTAACATATTACTGTTAAACATGTTCAGTTTGGACTAAAATTAAGCCATGAATCGACTTACAAACGAACAACGCTTGAATATTATTGCATTTTATTATCAAAATTCATGCTCGGTTAAGAAAGTGCATCGTGCACTTCTTTAGATTTATCGTCAGTTTGGGAGTTCTTCTGAGGCGGCTATTCAGAATCTTGTGACTAAATTAAACCACCAACACATATACTTAGAGTGCGGACAGAGAAAATATCGCAGCTGTATTCAGCAGTGTTGTTGATGGCCGTGAATTATCGATTCGTCGCCGTTCGCAGCAATTGGGCTTCCGTTACTCTATTACGTGGCAAATTTTGCGGAAGGATTTGGGTGTTTAACCTTTTTTAAATACAGCTGGTGCAAGAATTGAAGAATTTAACCACAACGGCTAACTTTTGGTGAACCGGCGCACACTGGGGATTTCGCGGAAAAAAGTCAAATTGTCAACATAGTCTTCATGCAATATGCAGTGATATGTTGCAATTTTAGACTAAATGCTACAATGAAATCAAACAGATTTACTCCGATCTGACTGCCAGTTTTTTTTATATCCGTCTCAAACTCAGAACTTGTGTGTTTTACCGAACCAACTTTAACTAAGAAAATTTAACTAAGAAACTAAGAATTTAAATACGAATATTATTTTACTATGTGAGCTAACGTTTTTCTTTTTTTTTCTATTTAAAGTAGTATATTTCAGTATACTAAAATTGAAAAAAAAATCTGCAGAGACTTAAGTTTTTTTTTTTTTTGTGTATTTTTATGAACATATAACAAAAATCCCACTTTCTCCAAACATTTGGACCTGCAATTTTATCTTTACTTTTCCTCAGTTTGAAATCACACCTAATACATTGTCTTATATCTGTTTTAACATTATTAATCAATTTCAAGTGCCACCAGGTGCCACCTCTCAATTTGTTGCATTACACAGTACAACATTTTTCAGCTGATTGATTCGGGACTCAATTCTGATAGGGCTCTTTTGTTTAACATAACTCGAGAACCACTAGTCGGATTTTGCTAAAAAAAATTTAGAAAAATCAAGAATTACAATTACTTTCATCTGTTTATATAACATTTTGCTACATAAGCAACAGTTTCGCAGTTATAAATAAATGTATGAAGAAAAAAAATATTTTTTGCCCAAAAAATTTTAACTTTTTATTTTTAATTCATAAAAAATCCAAAACAGTACAAAAAAGTTTCAAGTCCACGTAAAGTCGCATAACCTATGAAAAAAATGAGACATAAATCATGAAAATCGATGAACGCGTTTCGCTTTTATTCACAATTAAGTAAAGGTATGCATTTCAAAAATTTGGTCGAGATATGCACAAAATTCTTTGCAAAAACATTTGTGACTTTTTTTATGATTTTCAGAATTAAAAAAAAAGCAATAAACAAAAGTTATTTGATTTTTATGATTGCGGTAGCAAAGTATTAAGCGGTAATAAATGTGCGTGGAAAATTGAAAGAAAAAAAGGAAAGTGCACTTTTTTAATTATTTGGGTTTTTTTCGTTGGCTACACGAAACAGGTATATAGCCACCCTTAAAAGATGCGCGAATTCATAAGTACCTTTCAGTAAAATATTGAAACTTACGTAGTATTTATAGGTGTTCACTGATCGATTTTTGTCATTCAGCAAGTGCTGGCGAACGCGAAAAGTACAACCGATTTTTCTCCGTTTTTTAATTATAACTGAAGCTATAACCATTACCGAGGCCCTAGATCCGAAAAAATTTGGTGATTTTTGTCTGGAGACGGCAAAAAAGTTTGTTGCACTGTACGAGTGGTACAATATGCCACCAACACTCCACAAAATTCTGATTCATGGAAAATATATAATTGAAAAGTGTATTTTTCCTGCAGGCTTATTATCCGAAGAGGCTCAGGAAAGTCGTAACAAAGACTATAAAAAATATCGTCTTAGACACTCCAGAAAATGCAGTCGAATTGCCACGAACGAAGATATTATGCACCGAA
The DNA here is from genome assembly GCA_021234595.1 of Delia radicum. NCBI lineage: Eukaryota > Metazoa > Arthropoda > Insecta > Diptera > Anthomyiidae > Delia > Delia radicum. Next base: position 116,258,745 of record CM037853.1, read on the forward strand.
TGATGGTAAAATCAGATCGCATGATCTCACACTTGACTCCTTCATTTAGCCAGAAAAAGCATAGTGATATAAGCGACGAAGTGAACACCTCTTTTAGAATAATTAATTAAAAAGTAGATTGAAAATAAATAATAAATTAAAAATTAACAAAATCATTTAAATTTTTTGTTAGTTAGGGCTTTTTACAATGTAGGTAACGATATACATTTGTCTAGCTTTCTTTATTTTGATTACTTTTGTATATAACTATATAAATAAAACTAAGTTTGTGATGAAATTAAAAATAGATTTAAAATAAATAATGAATTAAAAAAATCATTTAAATTTTTTTTGTTAGTTAGGGCTTTTTACATTGTAGGTAACGATATATATTTCTCTAACTTTCTTTATTTTGATTACTTTTGTGTATTACTATATAAATAAAACTAAATTTGTGATGAAATCATTATATTTTTTGAAAAATATATTTTTTTCCTCACCTCCATACAAAAATCCACAGTGTGCGGCGCTGGCAAAGTTGAATGAAGACCCATTTTTTAATCAGACAATTGTGTTCAGGACGAAGGTTATTTCTGGTTGAATGGATGAGCAGCCAGAAGCATTGCAACAACTGAAAATACATCCCGAAATATGCACTGTTTGGTGTGGATTATGGGAATCATTGGACTGTACTTTTTCAAAGACAACGAGGGGAGGAACGTTACTGTGAATGGAGAGCGCTACCGTGCGATGATTAATATAAAGTTTTCCGAAAAGAAAAGGTATATGCATTTTTTGTCAACTACAAAGTACCTAGAAATTCACTAATATATAAATTGTATTCAATTGGTATTTCCTACAATTTTTTAAAAAAAATTGGAGGATATTTATACAGATACAAAATCCACTGTGTGGAATGGCGAAGAATTATCTGAGTATTTTCAAACAAATTCAGGTGTTAAGCATGGGGGTTTACTATCCCCACTTTTATTTTCGCTTTATATTAACGATTTACACCACTCCCTAGGTGGTGGCGTACTAGTAGAAGGTATAAATATCCGGCAATTTATGTATGCGGATGACATAGTCATACTGACTGAAGATATAAGTACTCTACAAGAAATGATATTTAACCTGGAAACATATTGCGATTTATGGAATCTAGAAGTAAACTTAAATAAATCGGAAATAGTTGTATCCAGAAATGATGAGAGACTAAAATCACAAGAAAAATGGCTGTTTAATGGAAACGATATTAAAACTACCAATGAGTACAACTACCTAGGAGTAATTCTTACACCAAAAATAAAATTTATCAAACATGTGGAAAGTAGAAATACTCAGGCAATACCAGTTATTAACTGTACTTGGAAAAACTTTATATCTAACAGACAAATTAAATTGAGACAAAAGTGGAACCATTTCCTAGCTGTATGCAGGTCGATTCAAACATATCCAAGTTTGGGGTTATGGGTATTTTGAGGAGATCGATTTACTACAAAGATATTTCCTGAAAAAAGTTTTAATGCTGCCTGATTTTACACCTAATTATGTTCTGATGCTTGAAACTGTCGCAGTAAACAACCATTTATATACATTAGAACTATATCTGCTGTACATATCTAGAGCTATGTTTGAATACCCGGCCAATAGGTTACCTTTTAAAATCGCACATATACTTGCCCAAAAAAATTTGTTTTTCTTTAAAGAATTGCAAAAGGTTGCAGACAATCTAAATACTCCATGGTCCAGTACACAAATTCTTTTTGCCCAAAATGGAATAGCTGGACTTGGGTGACATGTGGTTTCAACAAGACGGTGCCACATGCCACACAGCACGCGAAACAATGCCCCAATTGAGAGGCGAGTTCGGTGAACAGTATATCTCACGTTTGGAGCGGGTTAATTAGCCGCCTAGATCGTGCGATTTAACGCCATTAGACTATTTTTTGTAGGGCTATCTTATGGTTCATGTCTATAGGGACAAGCCCCGCAAAGGTTGACGCACTAGAAGCCAATATTGAAGAATTTATTCGTGAGATACCGGCCGATATGTGGGAGAGAGTATGCCTAAATTGGACGCAGCATATGAACCATTTGAGGCGTAGCCGCGGTTAACATTTACATGAAATCAACTTTAAACACTATATTATATAGATCGTTCTATCGACTCAAATAAAGATTTCATACATTTTCCTAAATTTCGTGTGTGATTTTTTTAAATCAAGTCCGAAAGCTCTTAAAAGATCACCCTTTATTAGCACATATTTCAAGGAAGTCATTTGTGTTTTTATTTATTATGTATAACATGTCCCGACAGATCTGATGGCAGATCAATTGGCTGACAATTTGAAATTCCATGTTCGAGTCCCCGCTCGAGGATAATAATTGTTTTTTATTAGACACATTATTGTTTTCTATACTGGTAAGCATATACGATAGGTGTCCGCAATTTTATTTTTCTTTCTTCGTGTGATGGTTACTAATGTTACCTTATTATTATATCCCGCGCCGTCCCATGTATAAAAATAATGAGATTTACAGTGGTAAAAGTAAGAACATACCAAATGAATGAAACTTTAGTTGTACTTACTTTTTCCCTCTATTTATTTAACTAAATTTAACCCATTATTTACCAAGCATAGATTCCATGCTAACTTTTTGACAATGAATATACGTTGATTTCCCAGTGTGCATTTTCATTAAATTTTATAGACTGATCTTGCCTTCTTCTAGTGGTAGTATTACTAATTGAATTTAAATTTTTGAAGCTTTGTATGCACTTAAAGGGTTAATATTTTATTTAAAATAAATTTTTATGTAATAACAAGTCAAATATATATATCAAAAAATTGTTCAAAATTATTATTGTTGTTTTCGCACTATTTTGAATAATTTTTTTAACAATCTTGGCATTTTTAGATAGTTTTGAAAATTGTTATTTGACAACTCTAATTGCTTGAATTTAAATATTCCTTTATATGAATTTTTGATAGTAAAAACAAACAACGGAGCAATTGTCGGCATACTTTCATTTTTAAAAAGATCTTGATTAGAATTTTTGTCAAAAAGTACATGTTGAAATAACAATTTTCTCATAGAAATATTTCTCTTTTCTTATTATTTTTTTTAATATTTTTTCCAAAAAGTGCTTAAAAAAAAGTGAAAATAGTTTTTTTTTTTAAATCATTGAATGGCAACCCTGGAATTACAAGCTTATAGACAAGTATTTAAATTGTGATATGATTTTTACTACGTGGTTGCTTCACCTTAATATCAAAACTTATAGGCTCTGAAAATTTAATGTGTCTTTAAAGACACGTTTTTTAAAAAATTGGTTAAATACGAAATTTATTAAAATAAATATATTTGACCTTATCTTATCTTCTTTTTAGAAACTTTATAATGTTGATATATTGCAAATTGACTATAATATAACTACTACTGATAAACTTGATATGGAGTGGAAAATGACACGTCCAACTCGTGGTGTTTATGCTATGTCTGGCTTTCTGAACTTTAAAACAGATATCGATACGGATATATCTTTTGCTGAACTAAAAACTTACTTTAGTTCCATTGGCAGAACTTACGAATTGACACCTTATCGTATTCCAAAAAAAAGTGGAACGGATGCTATAAATTGGGCTTACAAAGAATATCTACAGGAAGAAGCGGTTAGATGTTGTACAAATCCCATAGAAATTGACGAAAAATTTGTATCGCCTCTTACGAAACGTTTAGCAGAATGTAAAGACTGTTTATTTCCCACAGACAATTTACCAACTGCATTGCGTCCAGGATATTATAAATTACAAGGAATTTTCACTGGGCAGGTTGTATTACATATTGAAGTAATAGTTAAATTGGAATTGGAATAAAATTTTAGTGTTGTTTTAAACATAAGTTGGAGCTGAACATGTTTATCAACTACTGAAGAAGTTTAGAACAGAAATTTTTTCTTATGTTTATGTAATTTCTATTTAAAAAATTCAAAACTGTATTTTGACCTTTAATAATGCAAATAAAATAATTTCGTCTTATTCTAGGCCAAATATTTTTATTTATAGTTAAGTTTTTAGTGAGTGGGCGTTGTGGTGTTATGGTTAGCGCGTTGGACTGTTACATAGATGGTCCCGGGTTCGATTCCCGGTGACGACAACATTAATTTAGAAAAATAATATGTATGAGCTTTCTATCACTGATATGTATCGCTGCACCCACCTTCGGTGTTCCCATAGCACTTAACCCCACCGAAGTAATATAATGAATCAGAGATATGAAGCAAAAAGCTTCAATAAATTCGCCAACTCTACATCAGGTGGCGAGCAACAACTGTTCTGAGACTTATCATCTAGCGCAATTATAGTGTTGCCACGTTTAAAGCAGTTCACCTTTCATCACTCCACTATCCCCTTTCCAAAGAAAGCAACACGTTAATTAATAGGAAGAATTTAATGAGTGTTGCTTCTCTTTAAACAAAATATATAAATAAGTCAAAACTGTCAAAACTGTTTTCGGCTATCACAATTTAAAAAAAGTTTCGACTTGAATGCAAACGTTTTTCTTGGATTTATTGTGTCTTTTCAGAATTCGCAATAGAAAATAAAAAGTTAATAACATACAAGTTTTGAAGAAATTTCAATGTCGAATCTTGTAAGTTTTTTCACAATTTTTATAAAAATAATTGATTCCATAAAAAAAACCCTAATAAATAACACAAAAATGTGAAAAAATTAATTCAAATAATGTTTTATAAAATTATTTTTATATTATTCATTGATTTAATGAATAATTTTCATTTTCATATGCCTAGAAACAGTTTAAAAATAATGGCCTGGAATGCTAATGGTATTCCAAAACACAAAAACGAGCTAGAAATAATTCTGAACAGAAATAAAATAGATATCTGCTTAATATCAGAAACCCATTTGACTAACCAAATGTTTACATCTTTTAAACATTACAACTTATATTGTACAAATCATCCTCTAAATAACGCTAGAGGTGGTAGTGCAGTCATAATAAAACAATCAATTGGCCACTATGAAAATGAGAAAATTTGCTGTGAAGAATTTCAGGTGACTTCAATAACCACAAAACTAAGCGGGTCAGAACTAATGATAACCGCATTATATAGCCCTCCAAGGCATAGAATTACTGAAGATAAATATATGGAGTTTTTAAACAAACATAATGGTAGATTCGTTATTTTAGGTGACTTCAACGCGAAAAACGTTAAATGGGGCTCAAGATTAACCTCGACGAAGGGACGTAACCTGTGGAAAGCGGCAAATAAATTGGGTTGTGAGATATTGTCGACAGGAAATCCAACTTACTGGCCAACCGACACTAATAAGGTTCCTGATTTAATAGAGTTTTTTGTAACCAAACATCTGCCAAAAAGTATAATGAATGTTGAAGACAGTGCAGATCTGAGCTCTGATCATTCACCTATCTACTTATTTATTGATGGAGACCAAAAAAAATTGGATGAAAATTTGTATATTTCAAATAAATTAACAGACTGGGAATATTTTAAATTTAATCTTGAAAATTATATAAATCCCTCACTGATTTTAGAAACAAGTGAAGATAGTGAATACGAAAGCGCAAAGCTTACGTCCCAAATACAAGAAGCAGCCTGGCTAAGTACACCATTGTACAAACCTAAAACTGTTCAACAATCTTATTCTTCAGGTATTTTACAACTTATTAAAAATAAAAGAAAATTAAGGTGGCAATCAACTAGATTTCCACCCTTAAAAACACAATTAAATAGTCTAACAAAGCTTCTCCAAGAAAAAATAAAAGAATATAAAAATGACAACTTTAGCATGAAGATGCAAAACTTGTCAACAGAAAAAATAAATGATTATTCGTTATGGAAATCAACATCGTATTTAAAACGACCTATTCTTCACAACCCTCCAATCAAAAAGCAAAATGGTGCATGGGCAAAGAGTGACTCTGAAAAAGCTGACGTTTTTTCCCAGCATTTATATACAACTTTTCAGCCTTATGATATACTAGGAGATATTAATATGCCTAGTACTGTTCAAGAATCAATTGAGATACAACCATTCACAATGCAAGAAACTATTGAAGAAATAACAAACCTTAAGTCTAAAAAAAGTCCTGGTTTTGACCTAATTACTGGTGAAGTTCTTAAAAACCTCCCAAAAGAAGCCCTTACCAATCTTAACGCCATTATGAATGCTTGTCTAAACTTAAAGTACTTTCCTTTATGCTGGAAAGTTTCCGATGTCATAATGATACAAAAGCCTGGAAAAAAACCCCAATGAAGTTGCGTATTATCGGCCGATCTCTTTGCTACCCGTAATGGGAAAATTATTTGAAAAACTATTTTCAAAAAAGAATAAGGAATTGTTTTTAATTAAACAACTGTTACCTTCTCATCAATTTGGTTTTAGAGAAATTGAAAATGACGAAGTTCATAGAATAGTTCATATAATTGAAGAAGCTCTAGAACAAAAGAAAGTATGTTCAGCCGTCTTTTTAGATGTAGCTTAGGCCTTTGATAAAGCTTGGCACAAAGGGCTAAATTATAAGCTAAAAACACAACTACCTATACAATATACTTGCATGCTGGAATCCTATATGAATGATCGATACTTCAGAGTCAAACAGAGACAAGAATATTCTGAAATAAAAATAATAGGAGCTGGAGTACCACAGGGCAGTATTCTTGGCCCTATTTTATACCTATTATATACAGCTGACATACCTCCTTTACCAAATACTAGCAAAATAGCTACTTTTGCGAATGATACCTGTATCCTATTCCTATGGAATATTCATCTAAGCTACAATTATCTATAGATAAAATAGTCGAATGGACAGAAAAATGGAAAATAAAATTAAATGATAATAAATCAACACATGTTGACTTTACCTATAAACATATTTCATATAAACCAATTCATATATCAAACTCTGTAGTACCATATGCCAACTGTGCAAAATATCTTGGAATGACACTCGATGCAAAACTTAAATGGTCAGCGCATGTCAAAATGAAGGAAACAGAACTCAACTTAAAATTCAACAAACTTAAGTGGCTCATTGGAAGGAATTCCATAGTTTCAACAGAAAATAAACTACTTATTTACAACCAAATACTGAAACCTGTTTGGACTTACGGAGTTCAGATGTGGGGATGTACAGATAAAAATCAAATTGATGTGATTCAACGTATACAAAACAAGATACTCAAAAGCATAGTCAATGCGCCTTATTATGTCAGAATTGACGATCTTCATCGAGACCTTAGAATGTTGAAAGTCGCTGATGTAATACAACTCTATGCAACCAAACACTCTGAGAGACTGCAATGTCACATAAACCCAGAAGCTTCCGTTCTATGTGATGATGAAATCTACACAAGAAGGCTAAAGAGGACCAAGCCACAAGATTTGGTGTCTAATAATGCTTAAATTTATAAAAAAATCGAAGAATATTACTTGTTAGTCTATGACTAGGTGTAATAAAATGAAATGTATAAAACTTTAAAAAATCATTTCAATAAAAAAATAAATTAAATTAATAAAAATTTTTCAAGTAAGTGAAATTTTCATAAAATGGTTTTTGTTGATCATTAAAATATGCAATCATTTTTATGTAAAACTGTTTTGTACACAAAGCATTTAGTTCCGTCAGATTTCAATAGGAGCCACTTCAACTATTGAAAAAATCTATTTGAATACAAAAGTGTAAATATATACGGATATTTAGGTTAATCGGTAACGAGGTACTGTTAACATGTTGTTGGCTGCGTGTCCCAATCTCGTTAAGGGTGATGTCAAATAAACAGAATATTAAAATAAAAAAATATACAAATTTAAATAAATATCAAACTGGGAACCCATTATTTTTTGCATTATACATTTAATGTAAATATTTCATTATTCCAATGAAAATTTCTTTGGGGAGTTTTAAATGAAAAAGTGCATTGTATTACTGATGGATTTCATTAACACAACGCACAAAATTCTTTCAGTGTGTAAACAGTGTTTCCCAAAAATTATTTTTTTTTTGCGAAATGGACTTCGTTAATTTTGAATATTAAAATTTCAATATTTTTTGCCACGCAATGAAAAAATTAATATGCTTGTTAATCAGCATAAACTGCGTAATCAGATTTTCCTTATCATATCCAATATCCTTTCAAAAGGACATCATTAAATGATGCCAATATAGATATTAGATGATCTGCTATTCCACAAAATTATTAGTCGTAATATTTCAGGACAATATTTTTCCGTAAAGACTATTACACATTAAATTAATGGAAAATCAGTTAAAAAAGGACGTTTAAAAAAGGACGTTGTAGTTAAAAGAAAATTACCTTTTTTAAATATTTTTTGTATATTATATACAGTATTGGGCAAAACCTAAGAAACACTGCTTGATTTTAGCTTCTGAGTTTTAAATGAATATATTTCAATTCGATGTTTTAATGCAGTTTTATTAATTACTGTGTCATACAAAATAAAAAAAAAACAAAAAATTGGCAATTATCTCTCACATAACGGTTCTTATAGTACAACAACAAAAAAATACTTAAAAATTCACTGGGCAAAACCTTTGTGTATAGGCACATTTTAGAATCTAAGATGTTGTCATATGCCGAGTGAAACATGCCACTTCGATGGGTGTTTCAACATGATAACGATAAAAAACACACATCGAAGTTGGTCAAGGAATGGATACAATCGAAAGGGATTCAAGTGCTTGATTGACCGGCCCAATCGCCCAATTTGAACCCAATTGAAAATTTATTTTCAATATTGAAGAGGAATGTTGGGTCAAAACGATTTTCCAACAAAGACGATTTGTTTTCGTGTCTGGAGGATGAATGTAAACGCATAGATTCAAAAATAATTGATAATTTAATAAAATCTATGCCGCGTCGGTGCGCCGCAGTAATAAAAAAATAAGGGTTATTATACCAAATATTAAAAGTTTCTTAGGTTTTGCCCAGTGAATTTTTAAGTATTTTTTTGTTGTTGTACTATAAGATCCGTTAGTTGAATATGCCGCCAAAAAGTCGTGGATCATTTTTTTTTTTTCTTTCTTAAGTCCTATTTTCATCCATACATGATCTAGAAACTAAATCCGCTATCATATTAGAGTTACCACAAAATTTCATTTATATATATTCCAGAGCACCGTGTAAAATGCATCTAATTTGCAAAAATCTAAATTATTTACATACAAAGATGATGTACTTGGCAAAAGAAAAAATTGAATACCCATATTGCCCTATTTAAAACGAAGAGTTACCACCCCATTGCATTTTTGTCAAAACGGGAACTAGCATGAATTTAAAAAAAAGCTGAGACCCGTATTTAATTAAATCGACTAAAGATTAAAATTTGTTAATTTGGCATTTTTATTACAAACAACCCCGAAGAAAAAATTCAAAACCGTTTTTTTTTTTACAGACTATCCTTAAAAAAAGGACATGTATAATCGTCCTTGGACAAATTGTATATACAGTTGGACGCGCCTTAAAAAAACCTTACTTATGATACCCATATTGTATATGTTGGTAAGGAAACAGATTCTCAATTAACAAAACATGCAAAAATAGACCCATTTTCAAAATGGTCCAGCTCACGAGAGGTCAAAGCTGGAGCCGAAATATTTTAAATGTCATCTTAAAAAAGTCCAAGATTTATTTTTAGGAGGGTTCATCGAGCACTTTTTTTTAGTGAGTCGCTCTAATATATTCATGTGTGTAATATTTACATGTATACATGTCCATACATTTTCACATTTTTCATATGTAAACATTAACGAAATTTTAGGTAATATTTACATGCATGATCGCATACGAATACCTATGAGCATATGAGTCATTCCATAGCAGACCGAACACATTTTTTACAACAACTCTTCCGATTTACTTTAAATTTTGCCGAACGTATTAAACATTAAAAAATATTTCACCCGTGTTTCCAGAAAAAAAATAAATTTTTTTTTTGAAAAGGCTATAAGCATTTGAAAATCGTCAACATCGTGAAAAATCTTCCGACGTGATAACTTTAAACTAATGTTTTTCTAAAACTAGTGAATGGATTTTAATGTTTAATACCTTATTTTAATTATTTTTAATTTTCATAAAAATTACATGTTCCAGTAACACATACAAAAAAAATTCTTACTGCACATAGAAAAAGCAAAACAAATAATGCTCAAGAACAATATGAATTTGTTAGCGAGTGGTTTTGCATGCATGCATGCATTAATATTTTCGTTAACACGCTTGAAGTATAATGTTCACATACAAAATGTAATTATTCGTGGTACTACAATGGAAAAAAAATCGGGAAAAAAAATAGAATCCATTCGACTTCCATTTAAGATAGTATTTTTTTTTCAGATTTTTCGACTTGTTCGAAGATGTTGGAATACAGAAATTAAGTAATGAAACCAAGTTTTAAAAATAAAAATAATAAATTAAAAAAAAAAAATATATTTTTACAAAGAAGGTTCAAATGCCTTTAAATAAGGTATTATACTTTAAAATCCATTCACTAGTTTAAGAAAAGATTAGTTTACAAGTTGTCATGTCATTAGATTTTTAAAGATTTTGACGATTTTCAAATGAACATAACTTTTTGAAAAAAAAATGTTTAATTTTTTTCTGGAAATACGTGTAAAGTATTTTTTAATGAAGAATACGTACTAAAATTAAAATCATATACGGTCTGACATGGAATGACTCATATACGAATTACATATGGAGGTATATGGGCATTTGTGAACTCGAATCTCTTCGTATGTAAATATGACTGAGTTCATACATGTCCATAAATGTACATATGTTGGGTTTTAAACGTGTGTATATAATAATTAAAATTTTCAGTTTTTCTTACAACTTTTTCAACTTCGAGGTTTTTTTTTCGAATCTTCCTAAATTTTTGATATAACGGTAAACGTGTATTTTTGCGACTGGCGCAATAAAACATTTGTTACAGAGCAATTCCATATGAAAACGATCAAAATTGGCAAATTTTTGGAAGACCCCTCTCCGATTTTAAAATAAATAGTCTCAATCGATTGCCCAGCAAAAAATAATGTACCTACATATTTTTTTTTTTTTTTTTTTTTTTATAGTGACTGGTTTAGTGGTGGTGTGCACCACTGTCATGTGACAAAATTGAAGAATTCTTCATAAGGGACCTCATTGAAAGTTGTTTTAAAGTTGTTTAGCGATCGCAACGAGTGATAGCTCGTTGGAAAGGTATTGAATCAGGCTTTAATTGAAAAATAAAATTTTCCTAATTTTTCTTGTTAAATAATTAAAAATAATTCAATTATAAAAAATATAAAACAATGAGAACAAGGTGGTCTCTTAAATGCTCTTCTCCTGTCCAAACAAGGAGTCGGGCCCATTTTTTTATTGCTGATTCTTAAAGCAAAAATTATGAGGAATCCAAAAAAAATAAAATTAGCCGGAAAATTTTGGAGCTTCTGTGGAAAATCGGAAAATTTAATTTTCATGGGAAAATTTAATTTTCATGGGAAAAAAGGTAAATTTCTGAGAAAAATTAATTATTTTTCAATTAAAGCCTGATTCAATACCTTTCCAACGAGCTATCACTCGTTGCGATCGCTTTAGTAGTTTTTTTTAAAACAACTTTCAATGAGGTCCCTTATGAAGAATTCTTCAATTTTGTCACATGAAAGTGGTGCACACCACCACTAAAAAAGTCACTATAAAACAAAAAAAAATATGTAGGTACATTATTTTTTGCTGGGCAATCGATTGAGACTATTTATTTTAAAATCGGAGAGGGGTCGTCCAAAAGGTGATCGCTTTCATATGGAATTGCTCTACATAAGTTTTTAAACGGTATTTAAAAGAAAAAATAATATAAATATGAAGTGATTTTTTTAATAACAATTAAAATTTAAAATTTTTTAAAACTTTTGCAACTTCTACAATTACAGGCGATGAGCCTAGAAGTAATGTGTGGGGGTAAAGTAACTGGTTACATATATGGTTACATGGTGGGAAAAAGTAATGTGTATATAAATAGATTTTCATAAATAAAAAATGCATTAAAAGTTTTTTTACAGATATTTTTTTTTAATTAAATAAATAACTTTTTTTTTTTTATTAAATAAATAACGTGGTCATTAGGGTGGTCTTTCGTTGTATGGGCGAAAAATAAAATTGAGATTTTGACCCCCTTAAAATATTTGTTAAGGTGTCAAAATACGCCCACGCAAAAAATTAGAGTTCTAGCATAACGGGAAGATGTCCCGCATCGCCCTTGAAAATCGGGCCCCTTGGAAAAATGGTCATAATTTAAAAAAAAAATTAAAATTTTTTTCTCAAATCGGGTTTGTTATACATTCAGCTAGACTTACAAACTGCAGCAGCCCATTTTACGAGTGAATTATCTGTGTAGCAAGGTGTTCTATTATAGTTTTTGTCAAAAATATATAAAGCTTTGTTAAGTTTTCAGATTTAGTGTCATTTTGAGCACTTTAAATATGAATAAAAAGTAGGAGTGAAACTGAGTTTTTCTCAATTTTCTCAAAAACTATATAGAAAATATATTGAAAATTGTGGATATTAGGCAAATACAGGCATTTTCATTTAAATTGAGTATAATATCGGCTGGAGTTTCCTTTAATTTGAATTATGTATAAATAAACCTGATTTTCGTAAAGTGCGGACTTGTCCAGTTGCTAGCTTTACTTTACTTTTACTTATTGAACATAAGATTGGACCGGTTAACAAAATGCGTATTCGTAAAGTATTTTTAAAATATCATATATCCATATTTCTGCGAAATCAAGGTGTATCCCTGGAAATATTTTCTTTGTAAGACCAGATGCCATTTGAAGGTATAGAACTTTATACAGGTATAGAAATTTAAGTTGGCAAGACTTCTTTAACTGGCGGCCACTTTGTCAACTGTCAAGTGATTTAAATTGTGCAAATTTATTTGAAAATCATGGTTCTGTTCGAAATAAGTATCTCGCAAGAGTTTAGCGATAATGCTCATTTTTGGCAAAATGGATACGTCAACAAACAAAACTGCGGTATTTGGAGTGACGATAACCTCAAGTGTATGTTGAGACACCGTTACAATCCATAAAAACTGACTACTTGGTGTACTTTATGGGCTGGTGGAATCATTGGTCCATACTTTTTTAAAAACGATGCTGGTCAGAACATTACAGCCAAGGGTGACCGCTTTAGAGCCATGATTACTGACTTTTTCGTTCATCAATTGAACAACCATGATGTGTAGGAGCTGTAGTTTCGACTATACGGCGCAACATGTCACACGGCTGGTGCCACAATTGATTTATTGAAGGAAACGTTTGGCAACCAAATAGTTTCACGTTTCGGAACCATGAATTGGCCTCTAGATCGTTCGATTTAACGCCGATAAGCCCGAAACGATTGACCAATTGGAGGACAACATTCGCCGTGTTAATGCCAATATACGACACAAATGTTGCCAAAAGTCATCTAAAATTGGATCTCCAGATTAGACTACGTCCGAGCCAGCTCTGGAGGTCATATGCAAGAAGGGATATTTAAATTGTAATGCCAAAAGATTTTCTTTCGAATAAAGTAAATTTCATATCCATTTAAAAACATTCATCTTGTTTTATTCCATTTCAAAGTTCTATACCTCTATAAAAAACACCCAATATTAAAAGGGAAAAGGGTTAGATATTGTTTTAACTTTGTTGGAGTTATGTTATCAATAAATATGTTTGATGAATATGGCATATGTTCTGATTGATTTATATGAATTGGGTTAAATAAAAAGTTGTTTCATATTTTGTTTTAATATTCGATTTTAGGCATTGTAAAATACTTATTTATCGAAAATTTATTTTATTTGACCATTCTGTTTTTTTTTTTTTAAGTTTAGATAGTGTTTCTACATTAAAAAAACAAGTTAGTTGAAAGTTTATTTAAACGTCTATTTAAAATTTTTAACTAATTTTAAACAATTTTTTTCTGAAATTTAGATTTCAGCAAAAAGTTCACTTAGAATACTATGTAGGTAAAGATCACTGCAAATGCAGTTGAAAACAAATTAAATTTCATTTAAAGAAATGACGACTTACATTTCATTAAAATCAACTAACATTGTCATTTGTTTTTTAATGTTCAAAAATGACTAACAATTTAGTAAAAATGAACCACATGGTAGTAAAAAAAAAAAACATTTATTTTTTTTTATTTTTTTTAATAACAAAAAACAATTAATGTAAAATCATTAAACAGTCATTTGATGTGGGTTGTTTTTTTTTTAATGAACTACAAGATTAGTAAACATTTTAATTTGTTCTACATATGACTGACATTTACATTAAAACCCAAACAACCCAACCCAAACATCCCAAACAACAACATATTTTTAAAGCAGAAGTTCCCTGAGTGTTTAGTTAAACGGTTTCACTAAGAAACTAATTATGAACTAATGTGTAACTAGTTTCTGTTGCTATCAAAGTTGTGCTGATAAACACAGTCATAACACGCTGAACAAATAAAATGGCGTGATGTAGATGTCGCAGCTTGTCTAGACGAAGTGCAGAGAAAAGAAAATGTACAAATAATTACAAATAAATGCAACCGTAGTTGACTTCATTCTTTTTATTGGTTCTTTTGCATACTAAAAACTCAAAGAGTCGCGGCAAAAAAATGTGCGTAAACATTGTGAATATCAAAAAATTATATATAAAACAACAAATAAATCAATTTAAAAAGAAATACTAAATGAATGATTGTGTTACAATACTTTGATATAATTGAAAATTAAAGAATTCTTTGTGAAGTAAACAGATTCGGGCAGAAAGAAAACATATCAAAAATACGCCGTAGTAAGAAATGAAAATTATGTGCATATTCCTTTTTGCTTTTGAAAGATAAGTAGTTTTTATAATATTTATATTTCTTTTTTGTATTTCAAAATTATCAGTTAAAAAATATAGCATTATGCCATTCATACATCATATTAGTAATTGAGAATTATTATGTACATAAAATATTTTGCTTAATTCCAGGTTTTTATTTAATTGCATTATATTCACGATGTGGAAGTTCAGCCGTTTTTGTATATATATTTAAAACAATCACAAAAAAATTGATTCAAAATTCAGCAAAATAAGTTAACTAAAGTAAAAATGTTATACTAAGTTCTTTAGTTTGTTTCTTTCTACTAAGCTCAAGCAGAAAAGTTTGTTTATTTCAAGAAGTCGATTTTCGTGTTCATTGAACTAAGTGTTAGAAAACATTTTGCTGAATTTACAAATTTTTTACAAAAAACCAGTTCACTGACTTTCAGCAAAACACTTTTGCTAATATTAGCAATTTTTCTGCAAGGATACTCCCAGCAAACATTTTTCTGGCTCAAATAATTTTTTGCTAACATTATAGATTTTTTTTCACACGAACGAAAATACAATAATAAAATACATGCGTTACAAAAACAAAATATATGTAGTCACTCATTCGTTTTGCGACAAACGTGGAAACACCACCTTCAAATAGCTTAAGAAGTATTTAATTATTCGTACGATTCGAAAACATTTGGAGCGAACAACCAATCACAGAAATGTCTGTTTATATCATTTTGAATATTCTGTTTTACAAAATTTGTATAGTTTGTATTGACTGAAAACATATAGAATCAGTACGCCCCGGTAGGCTAGTTGGTAGCGTGCTGGCTTATCAGTGCGGATGTCGTGGGTTTGATTCCCACCAGAGGCACTGGTCTGTTTTCGCTGCAACGCGCCGAAAGAGATAGTAGCTAGTGTTTGGTTAGGTTAACAGTATATAATTGGTAATTATATGATTATTAATTAATAAAAAAATAATATATATATATATATAAAATCAACCACTTGACTTGCTCCACCCCTTATGATTTCAACCAAATGTGGTATATAATGTTAAGATCATTTAACTATAACCTCGTACAAATGTTTGGCAGTTAATTCCAGCGAATCTTGAAATATCGCGTTTCAAAATATGAAAAATTTTCGAAAATTTTAAAAAAGTAGTTGTACATAATATTTCATACCTTTTTAACGGCTTAAGTTACATGAGTTATTGACACCTCATTTTAATTTCTCTACGGCAAAATGCATTCTTCTCATAAAGCGTGCTTCAAAACGAAATTTTTCAAAAAACTTTTTTATCTAAATTTTTATAGAAATATATGTATATGTTAATTATAAATTAATTCCTTATGCCGTGTCGAAAACCCTATGTGGAGCCGCTACTATATCCTGTGTTAAGAATAAAAATGTGAAAAATTTAACTGAAACGCCGATAACTCAGAAACATGCAGGAGTACCACAGAAGGATTTGGTAACGGTATTGAAGAATAATTTATAATTAACATATTTTTTAAAAAATTTTTTGAGAACCATTTTTTAAAATACAGCGGTTAGAACCACAGATTTTTAAAAAAATGCATTTAACCGTTAAGAAGTGAATTATTTTTGTGACTCAGTAAAATCACGATGTAGAACCTTTAAAATGAGGTATCAATGTCTAATGTATCGTAAGCTCTTAAAATGTCATGTTCAACTACTTTTGCAAAACTTTTTTTTTTTTCAATAAATACATTTTTTGTATGTACGTAAATCTTTTTCTCTACTTATTGAGTACCACTTTTTAGATTTATATCTAAAACTTTGAATCCCGTAAGAGCTTCACACATTAATTTGGCTACGGCATAGTGTAATATATTATAATTAACATATATTTTGCTGAAAATTAAAAAAAAAAAACTGTCTTTTGAAATACAGCGGTTTAAACCGTGAATTTGAAAAGAATGCATTTTACCTTCAATAACTATTTTTTGCTTATTTTATTTAAAGCACAGTGGCTTTAAAATTAGATCTCAAAACTTTAACCGTTAACAAGATATGGTCGATTAAGTACAACTACTTTTGTTAAATTTTCAATTTTTTTTTTTATATTTTAAAACGCGATATTTCCACATCCGTTAGAGCTAACAACACAAAACAAAAATTTGTTGAAATTTAGGTGGGTAGAGTTAAAAAATTTGATATTATTTTAAGAGAAGCAACACTCTGGAAATTCTTCCTATTTATTAATGTGTTGCTTTCTTAGGAAATGTATAGAGGAATGCTGTAAGGTGGGAAAGAAGAAAGGCTTTAAGCATGTCAACACTGTAATTGCTCGAGATTGTAATTCTTAGAAAAGTTTTTGCTCGCTACCTGATGGTGAGTTGTCGAACTTATTAAACATTTTTGGTTCATAACATTGATTTATTTTTTTAAGAGCTAAGGAAACACCGAAGGTGGGCGCTGCGATACGTACGATGGGTAGAAAACTTATACATATTATTTTTCTAAATTAATACTGAACCCGCAACCATCTGTGTAACAGTAGCGGTATTCCCTCTTGGTAGCAAACTACCCTTGCAGACCTTTCAAAGCTTGCAGATCTTGTATAAATACAAGAGTATGCAAGACCACAACAACAAAATACATGAAATAAAAATATGCAAGACTTTTATTATATGCAAGACGAAAACCTATTGCATATTCTGGATCTTTCAAACCTTTCAAACTTACAATACTTATCATCTTTTAGTTTTGCCGGAAAACAAAAAAAGAACGGAAATATTTACAAAAAAAACATTTAATTTTCGTGTAAAAAAAAACAGCTGATTTTAACATAAATTTTTATCAAAAAAACAAACTTAAATAAAAGAAAAAAAACGATATTAATATAAAAATTGATCTTCTTCCTTAAAGTTGATATTCACACAAAATAACAACAAAGTTAAAAATCCACTGAGAACGAAGAGTAATGCCAACCTTTTTTATTTGAAAAAATCGCTAAAGTCTAATTAAAAATCGCTAGAAAATACATTTTCGTTAAAATTAGCTGTTTTGTCAACATTGAAATGCTTGGGTTGTAAACATACAATACACACAAAAAAAAGACGCTCACGCTTTGTAGCATACCGCTAGTATAACTTGCAGTGTTGTATGCGTGGCCAACATTGTTTATTGGAGCAAAATCAAATGAAGGGGGTATTGTGAAAACTTCTTTAATAATTATTTATTAATTCTGGATAATACACTTTGACTATTTTCTAGTTTTCGCTGTTTTCTAGACATTCATTAACAATTTTTTGGAAGAAATCTAGCTTAAACACTTACCACACGTACCTATAGTATGAAAGTTATGCTTCTGTATTTCTATTTATTTATGTTTTCCAACTTTAAGAGGCAAAAATAAAACAAAAATTATCAAGTTTTTACAATAAGCCCTTCAAATTAATTTTAAATAGTTTTTAAAAAATACACTATAGCTACAGATACAGAAATAATTATGCAGAAATATTAATATTTTCTCAATATCAAATTTGAATATCAAATTTGAACTTTTTAGATAATTTCCGCTATGTCCATGAACATATTCAAAAGTGGTATGAACTTCCAAATGGTAAGAAAATAAATTACTGATATTACGAAAAATAGTTCACTCAGGGAACTTCTGCTTTAAAATATGTAGTTGTTTGGGTTGTACTACAGTTTCTTTATTTCTAATGTAAATGTCAGTCATTTGTAGATTTATTTTTTACTAACCTTGTAGTTCGTTAAAAAAACAAACCACATCAAATGACTGTTTTATGATTTTACATTCATTTTTTACAGTTATCTTTTGTTTTTCTAAAACTTTGGGTTCTGATGAGATCTTAAGCCAGATCGAAATATTTGTATCAACCGAGCTAATATGTTTGATTTGCTTTATTTTTGTATATATACGGACGTTGAAAGCTGGTTATAAATTGAAAATAACATAAAAATAATCTCGATGTATATAAAAACAAAAAGCTGATAAAACTGTAAAAAATATTACTTAAGCCAGAGTAAACACTAATTTTTTTTTTCTATAAATAGAACATTTTTGATCTTAAAAGTTTTGTAACGTCATGCTGCTTGTTAGGAAAAGCCCTAACCACGTGTTTGATTACTAAGAAGACAAAAATGGAGCAAAGTGGATGATTAATAGGGTTTTTGTTAACGCTCTGCCTATTATGGAGCCTCTTGCTTATCTAAAACTTTGGGTTCTGATGAGATTTTTAGCGAGATTGAAATACTAGTATCAACCTTGCTAGTATGTTTGATTTGCTTTATGTTTGTAAATATACGGATGTTCAAAGCTCGATATAAATTAAAAATAGAAAAATAAATGTTCGTCTATTTTTTTCTAACATGTAGTTCATTGTTACTACAATTGTTAGTCATTTTTGGAACAATAAAAAACAAATTAGAATGTAAGTTGAATTTACTGAAATGTAAACTGTGACTGAAATTTCATTTGTTTTTAACTACATTTGCAGTAGTCTTTACCTACATAGCATTCAAAGTGTTGCTTTAGATTTGTTTGACTAATAAGTTATTAGGATATAAATGCCTTTCAAACTATTCAATGTCAATCATGTTGTGAATTCCGTTGTGAGAAATATAATAACAAATTAAAAATTAGTTTTTTTTAAAACCATAATCTTTGATAGAAGCGGATAAAACGTCTCGCCACATCCCTGCTAACTGTTTGCACAATAAAAAAAAAACACAAATTTATGTGCTCTTCTTTAATTTATAGAATTTTTTAAGACCGACTTCTAAAAAAATGTGTGATTTTTTACATTTTTGGTTTAGAAGGAAAAAAAGTTATGAAATTTCTTTTCTGAATAACACCAAAAGAAAGAAACGACAAAAAAAGGTTAAAAGTTGTCGTAAAAAACAATATTTTGAGTAAAAGTCCTGCGAGTGGATTAAAACCGGGATTATTTTATGAGAAATAGAATTTTTTTTTATAATATTTTGTATACGTTTTATTTTATTCTTACATGTACTCATGTATGTTTCAGTAGAATTAACACTAAACAATATTAAAAATTTTCACAAAAAATTTGTTTTTTTTATATTTTTGTGCCATTTCAAAAAATGATTGAGTTAAATATTGTAAAATGAACTTTCTATTTGAACATAAGTAAAAAATTTTTGTTTTTAAAAAGAAACAAAGCTTCCTTTTAAATTTGGTGCATGAGAGGGTTAAGTTGACAACTGATTTATAAAGAGCAACTTAATAATATTCTCAAAAAAAAAAAAAATCATTGTAACGGCTCACCCAGGCGTATACTTTATATTATATTTAATATTTATCACTCATACGCTATGTATGTCTTTTAAAACCACTTAACGAACACTCTATTCAAAACAGATTTTTGTTGTGCTGTTACGTTTTCTATATCGCACTTGATCAACAAGAGGGTATTAACTCAAAATTTTAAAATTTTCAGTAGAGTCAAAAAACTGTTTATGGCCACATTTTAACAGCAGATTCCATTTGAAAAATATATATACATTGTTTTTGTTTTAAATTTTACCACTCATTGCAAAAAAAAATCAATTTTTTGAGTTAATACCATTTTTTTGAAATTTTATCGATTTTTTTTTGATATTATTTTGAATTATGACGCTTTAGTTGAAACTTTAATAATATTTTCAATTTTTTTTTTTTCAACAAAAATATATTAACTCGAAAAATAAATTAAATTTTACCTAATGATATTTTACCAACGAGATGATATTAGTTCAAAATTTTTTTATATCTTGAATACATGTTCTTTGTTTCAGATATACTACTACGAGTATTCTTTTTTAATTGAAAATGGTAACAATTATTATGTGTTTAAATTAAATATCAATTAAATTTTTTTAATACACCTCATAAATGTGTTTTGAGATTATAATTTTTTTACAAGTTCCTTAAGATCCTTTTTCTTATTTTCAGAAAGGGGTAGCATTTCCCAATAAATAGAAGATAAACTAAATAATTGAAATTAATATAATATTAATATAAAGAAAATAACGAATTAAAAACTTACTTAAGATTTTCCCAATAGCTGGTGCATTTGAATTTGTTTTTCTGGACCGTTATTTTTTTAAAAATCTTTATCTTTATAGGAATTTTTATACAAAAAAAAATTAAGATTTTCGTATTCTACACGCAAAACTTTGATATTATGTTTCAGTCTAAAAGTAACATTCTACGTGTTTCGCCTTAAGGTCACTTACTGTAAAGTTGTAACAATTTATTTTGCTTTTATAAAAAAAAGCTTGAAGTTAGTCCTTTTGGCAATGGAAGAACTGATTGCAAATCATAAACAGCTACATTACCATGTTGTTTATCTATATCTTTTCCTTTCGACATAGTTCCTTTTCTTCGTGGTGTGAAGTGTAATCCTCATTTAAATTTTTTTTTTATTTTCATCAGAATTGGAAAATGATGCGCAGAGATCACATTGATCTTTTCTCGGCTTAACAAATTAAATATTGAATTCTTCCTTGAATATTCTGTTACTTCCTGGTGTTGAATGATTAATTTTACAGATTTCTTCATAGACCTTGTATAAGTCTGCAATACTTTTACCGCTCTCTATAAACTCACGGGATATTTGCACGCGCAAGTAGTGGGACTCAATTTTTGGAATATCTTTTATAAATTGCCTTATTCTATCTTTGATTTCTGGGCTAACGCACTTGTGCTTATTATGCTTTCCACGATAATCAGGTTCCACAAATCCTTCTTCGCTCGTTTTTTTAATTACTGTTGCAATAATTTTATCATTTATATCGAGAGTTGCTTTAAAAAATGTTTTGCATACTCGGATAAGTTTTGAGTCCATTTCCATGAAAAAAAGCGTTGTTTAAACTACGATTATTTTGAGTGCTTGAATATCTATATTTGGGGTTTGTGGGACTATATAGGTTTTGTGGGACTAGAAATGAATTCCCTCTGTCTTTGTAAGTCACTTGTATCCCAATACTTTTGAAATATTTGATAACGTGAAGATACTGTTATTTTTTCGTTGCACCTAAAACGGCAGTTTTTCTCCACAAGCAGTTCGCAGGCGCTTTTCTTTTATTTTATATGTAGGATTATATAGCGAAGTATATGAACATCCTGAGTTTAGCAAATGTTGTTGGCGTTTTTGTTTCTTGTTTTGTACTTAATAATTAGTACGTTTTTTTCTTCCGTTAACCACTTCCTGCATTTCTATGTCCGAAGAACTGCTTTGACTTACTAACGACGGATTGAAATCGTCATTCGAATCACTGCTGAATGGATCTGCAGAGCTATAACTATTATTATCACTATGAATATCCTCTAAACCCAAAGACGCAGAATAATGTTGTAGGTTTGGACACGTCATATTAAATTTTTATTAACTATTGTTGGTTTGAACAATATAAAATAAATTGATTAAATTGATTTCGTTATCAACAAGTATTTATGTTAAAGTAGATTTATTAAAAACACGATATTATGTAAATGGTTATAACTAACGAAATTTTTTCATGAAAAGGGTCACAACTCAAAAAAATGTGAACAATTTTTTCATAGAAAGAGTCACATTTCGAATTAAATTTATAGAATAAAACAAATTTTATCAACAAAACAGTATCAACTCAAAATACAACCAAATATAAATAAAACAGTTTGAATATTTTTAACATAAATAAAGGCTCAAATCAAAATAATACATTTTTTATGAAAATATACGATTCATTTTTATTTGAACTTTTGTATTAACTCGAAATAATACCTTTTTGTTGAAATAAAGGTACAAATAAAGGTACATTACATTATCATGGAAATGGTCTCAAAAGTGGTTTTCGAGATGAAAGAGTAATCGGAATACGTTGAAATTTTTACAATATATAGATATTGATGTTGTTAGTTGATTTCTTGAAAAAGTGATATTTTAAAAATCTGGAGTTAATATCCTCTTGTTGATCAAGTGCGATATGTTTAATGCACATAAATGAAACAACATTTTCTATTCTTATTTAACTTATTAAATTTTGTATACCAAGATACGTTTACGTTTAAAGAAAATATGACAATACAAATCTCATCATGCATGAAGATCTTAAAATTGTATGCTTTTGAAGGGCGCATCCGCAGTTTGAGAAATACTTAGTTGCAGTCTTACGTGATCGGTTAATATCAGGACTAATGTTATTGTGTGCAAGTGTTACTTTTTTGGTATACAGAGCCATATAAGGTTAAATTTTGTAGCTTTTCATAGATTTTTGAAGCTAAAAGTGATGTAGAAACGAAATAGATAATGCGATGCTTTTAGCATTTTGCAGAAAACAATATTATTGGTGATCTCTATAATAGAAGCCAGATTTAAAACTACGGATGTGTCAATCAATTTAAAGTTGGATTTTGAGTTGTTTGGGTTGTAATACAGTTTCTTTATTTCAGTCATTTGAAAAAGAAATTAAGTTGTTTACATCAAATGACCCTTTTATGATATTACATTCTTTTCACAGTTATTTTTGTTATATAAAAAAAAATGTTTTCTTATATTTTACTAACAAATGCTGTGCCCTTTTAATAAAATTGCGGTTAAAAAACAAATGACAAATGACTTTAGCCAGATCGAAATACTAGTATCAACCTAGCTAATATGTTTGATTTGCTTTATTTTTGTAAATATACGGAGGTTGAAAGCTCGTTATAAATTGAAAATAACATAAAAATAATCTCGATGTATATAAAAACAAAAAACTAATATAACTGTAAAAAATATTACTTGAACCAGAGTACACACTAAAAATTTTTTATATAAATAGAACATTTTTGGTCTTCAAATTTAGTAACGTCATGATGCTTGTTAGGAAAAGACCTAACCACGTGGTTGATTACTAAGAAGACAAGAATCGAGCAACATTGATTATTAATAGGTTTTTTGTTAAAGTTCTGCCTATTATATAGGCTCTAGCTTTTCTAAAACTTCGGGTTCTGATGAGATCTTTAGCCAGATCGAAATACTAGTATCAACCTAGCTAATATGTTTGATTTGCTTTATTTTTGTAAATATACGGAGGTTGAAAGCTCTTTATAAATTGAAAATAACATAAAAATAATCTCGATGTATATAAAAACAAAAAACTAATATAACTGTAAAAAATATTACTTGAGCCAGAGTACAAACTAAAATTTTTTTATATAAATAGAACATTTTTGGTGTTCAAAGTTTAGTAACTTCATGATGCTTGTTAGGAAAAGACCTAACCACGTGCTTGATTACTAAGAAGACAAGAATGGAGCAAAATTGATTATTAATAGGTTTTTTGTTAAAGTTCTGCCTATTATGGAGGCTCTAACTTTTCTAAAACTTCGGGTTCTGATGAGATCTTTAGCCAGATCGAAATACTAGTATCAACCTAGCTAATATATTTGATTTGCTTTATTTTTGTAAATATAAGGAGGTTGAAAGCTCGTTATAAATTGAAAACAAATGACAATGTTAGTGTAATTTTCTGAAATGTCATTCGTCCTTTCTTTAAGTGAAATTTCATTTGTTTTTAACTACATTTACAGTGGTCTTTACACACAGAAAAAATATTCATTGCTACTACCGAATTTTGGTAGTTACATGAACTATGTATATAAAAATTTGTTTGTGAATTCAGTAGTTGCAAACAATTCTCTATTATAACATTAAAATAATTTGATTGCACTTATTGTCATTATTAATTGTATCTACCGAACTTAATTTATGTGGTTGTTGATTCAATCGAATTTATTTAAATAATCCTACCGAATTTATAGAAATTAAACACCGTTTCCAGCTTATTTTTATATGTTTATTAAACTATTTAATAAATATTTACATACAAGTGGAAATATTATTGTAATATGAGGTAAAAAAAATATTATATTTTACAGAAAAAATCATAAAAATGAATTTGGTGGTGTTTTCCTATGGAAAAAAAAAAACATATTTATCTGAATTTTAAAAAGAAACACTCTCACACTTTGGCTAATTTAAATAGCAAAGTCTAACACTATTCAATGATTTATTTTTTCTTTATATACATAATATTGTGGTGCGCAAAATTTCCATATTTCGACATTGAAATCTGAGTTTTTTTTCATAAGAAAACATTAAGGTCTGTAGCTTTTAAAAAAGAAAATCTTTAGATAAAAACCGTTTTAACAGAAACATTTTTAGATAAATTTGGTATTTTTTATGTTTTACAATAGGAATTTTTTTGAATTCTGAGATTATTTTTTAAATATTCTACACTAAAAATATTCTTATTCAAAAATAGCTTTAAAAATTCGATGATTTGCCATAAGAAACGTGCTTTAAAATCAAGAGAGTTTTCTTCAGATAAAGTGTTTCGGAATCTTCAGCATCTTGTTAAGCTTTATGCCATATTCCTTTACATACACACAAAGAAATAAAGTGCCAACCGAATTAATAAGTGTATATTAATGGTAACAACTTAAAAATTTAGTTAGTACAACGATATTAACATTCGATTTTTGAATATTTTGGGTATTGCAAACAAAATTTAGTAGAATTAACCGAATTTGTTTTGAAACGAATGATTAGTTGTGCCAACAGTCTAAAATTCGTTAGCCCCGAATTTGAGTTGAAGTAACCGAATTTCAGTTGGCAAATAGCTAAATCTTTCTCTGTGTGTAAATTATTACACTCAATGATGCAATGTATGCATTTTACTTTCATGAAAATAAATAGTCAGTATCCGTTTTAGTGGTTTTGGTATGGAATATAATTTAAATATTACAATTCACCATGCTTGTACTAAAAGTGGCTCCTGAATTAATCCCTTTTCTTGATTTATCCTGGGTGTATCTTCAATTTGAATGGTTGTACCACGGCCTTGACAAATTTGTATATTTATTTCGGATTGTTTAGTTCAAACCTGGAAATTGTCTGATGCCCCTGTACAAAGATACGCAATCATAAACGAACTACTTTGGAACTACATATATATATTTCGTATCTACATACCTCCAACGAATCTTCACCAAGATTTGAGTAAAATCTGCAACTTAATAACTGTGGCTTCTCTTTTGCTTCCTGAGGTTTATTTAAATAATAATTTTGAAACATCTACATTGTATTTTTATATTAAAAATCGATTTTAATTTTTTATTTTAATATTTTTCTTTGACGTTTAAATTTAATTTTTATTTTTTTATTGTTGACAGTTTTAAAAATTCCATGATCACTTACACTGTGTGTAATTTTTTAAGTCATGGCAAAATAACCATATACGAACACCACTACGTGATAAAAGACTAAAAAAAAAAGACCCGTGTCTCTCAATTTTTCCCAAAGTCATCTCCTCTTTTGTTTATGGGCCGCCAAAGATTTAGGGCCTCGGTATCATTTTCGCAAAAAAAGCGATCATTTTCTCAGGCTCGTATCTTGCAAACCGTTCAGAATTTCGATTTACTCTGTATGGCAAAGTTGTAGCTCTTGTCATAAAGAACAAAAATTTCGAACATATAAAATCAAAAAAAATTCACCTTCCAGATCAAAATCGCAAAAAAATTTAAAAAAATTCGATTTTTTTTACCTTTTTCCCCATGTTCAGGTCCATAGGTAGCAAACCGTTCAAAATTCAAGGAAACAATCAACTACAAAAATTTACATAAGATCTCAATAAACAAATTTCGCTTTGTTTATATCGAAAAATTTTTTTTCCTAACTCTCCGTGCTCTAAAAAATATATTTTTATTTCTCTCGCTAAATTTAAAACAATAATTGGTTTTCTGATCGTGCATTAACCATGGCCTCCTCCTCGGGAGGAAATTATTTTTCAATTTTGGATCCGGACAAATCTCCAGAACCAAAAAGAAAACAAAAACCCTATAATATTAACAATGTCCACGATTTTCCAAAATACGGAGAAAGACAAATTGACAAAAGCAAAAAACAATGTCCAAAATATATTGTCGTCAAAAGTAAAGTAGTAGACAAACCAATACAATATCACAACATTTTCTTAGTGTCCAAGGCTTTAGAAGGTATTTCAAATGAACCTGCAGAAAAAATTAGCTTCACTAAAGATGGAAATCTACTAATTCTTACCAAGAATGAAGCACAAGCTAATAGGTTTTTAAAAGCAACTACACTACCAGGAGTATGTACAATTGAATGTTGTTTACATCCTACACTAAACACTATTAAAGGTGTTGTTTTTGCACCATCCTTTAAAGAATTAAAAGAAGAAGATATTGTCAATGAACTTAAAGACCAAGGAGTAGTTGATTGTAATAAAACCACTAAATTTAATAACAACACTGTTACATACACTCCATTACATATCTTGCACTTTAATCAATATACCTTACCTAAGGAAATAAAAATAGGATTCCTCAATTGTAAAGTTCAACCCCATATTCCTAGCCCAATCCAGTGTAAAAACTGTTTTAAGCTTGGACACACAAAATAATATTGCACAAGCACTGCTACATGTGAAGTTTGTTCATCTACGATACACGATCCTGTTCCATGTACAAAATTGCAATGTACAAATTGCAATCATGCACATAGATCCAACAACAAAAAATGTCCCGTTTTCAAATAACGTCAAGAAATATTAAAATATAAAATAATAAATAAGACCACATACAAAGAAGCAGCAGAAAAAACACCACCAACAGAATCATTTGAAAACATTACTGAAAATCTCGAAACAGCAATCGAAGAAAGAAAAAAAAGAATTAACTTGCAAAAAAATAATAACAATCAAACCCCTATTAACTCTACCAACACAAAAATAAATACTACACCTACTGCAACAAGTCTTCTATCATCTTTAGACGAAGTTTTAAATAAAGCCAAAAAAAACGATAAAACAACCAAATCAATTACAACTCAAGAACACAATAAAGAAATTACAAACCAAACTCAAACTCAAACAACAGTTACAAATAAACAAAAAACCCCAAATTTACGTACAACACGCTCAAGAGAATCATCTCGTGACAGAAATGATAAAAACAAAACAAATGTACTCACTGCTGCAAAAATTACTGAAAGACGTTATTCAATAGATGGAGAAGAAAATATGGATACTTAATACCACCTTTAACTTACAATGTATTAACTACTTAATAATACTTTTTTTTACTTCTTATGACATCACTAAACATTATTCAATGGAATATTAAAGGATATTTCAACAATTATATAGACTTCCAACTTATTTTAAAAGATCAGTATCCACATTTTATATCATTACAAGAAACTCACATCCCTCATAATATGAACTTAATCCCACCAAAGGGATTCTGTTGTTACCTACAAAACCATTCTGCAACACACAACGGCAAAAAACGGAATTGGCGTATTCATTTGTGATTACATCCCCCACAAACGTATCTACAATTCATCAAAATTACTAAATATCTCAATAGAAATAATGCTGAACATAAAATTTACAATAATATCCGTATACATACACCCCGATGAAACTTTTACTTTACAGGACTTTAATAATCTTTTTAGTAACATCAACACTCCTATAATTTTAATGGGAGATGTAAATAGCTGGAATGTTTTATGGGGTTCAAACTCTAATAACGTACGTGGAAAAATTATCGAAAACTCTTTAAACCAAAATAACATATGTTTAGTAAATGATGGTAATCCTTCACATCTGTCTACACATAACACTTTTACTAACATCGATATTACTGGCTGTTCGCCTTCCCTTTTACCATTTACGAATTGTAAAACGCTAGACGACCTTCACAACAGCGACCATTTCCCTATAAAAACAACTATATCCACTGGCATAAGCAATCCTACCAAAATACCTAGAAGAAAATTCAATCTTAAAAAAGCTAACTGGGAACTTTTTGAAGCAAAAGTCGATATGGAACTAAGTAACAAGATACTATCAGATAACATTAACAAAAACAATGCCATAGTTACAAAAGCCATAAGATCTGCCGCTAATCACCACATACCGCAAACTTCTACTACTCCAAGGCGGTCTGTTCCTTGGTGGAATACAGCGTTAACCAAACTTCGAACTGAGAAAACAAAAAGCTGGCAAACATTTAAAAAACATCCCAGTAATAATAATCTTATTTTATATAAAAAATCTAATGCCAAATTTAGACTGGAGTGCAAAAAAGCTAAAGCTATAAGTTTTGAAAACTTTACTAAAACAATATCTAGAGACTCTCCGTTGTCTCTTTTATGGAAAAAGGTCTCCATGATCTCTAGCCGCAATACATCAAAACCTGTAACAGCAATATGTACTGATAATATCATTATTACAGAATCAAAAAGCATTGCCAACTTTTTCGGCAGTAAATGGTCTGAAAACTCCCTAGATAGCAACTTTTCGTCAGAATTTAACTTAGCCAAAAGCAGTTCTTTAGCTAATTATAACAATATATGCGCTACTAACAACCATTCCAAAAAAATAGAAACGCCACTTAATATATGTGAGTTATTATCAGCTATCAATAAAGTAAAAGGAACAACACCTGGATTCGACAGAATCTCCTATGAAATGATTAAACATCTATCCTACTCCAGTAAAACTTTACTCCTCCAGCTTTATAATAAAATTTTTGACTCGGGAATAATTCCACACTTGTGGAAAACAGCAATTATTGTTGCTATTCAAAAGCCAAATAAAAGCCCAACAGAATTTTCTGGATATCGGCCTATTTCATTACTACCTTGTCTGTCAAAACTTATGGAAAGAATAATTGCAAACCGTATTACATGGTACACAGAAACGAGAAAACTAATCGCCGTAAATCAAGTTGCATTCAAATCGAAGCGTGGCTGTGCAGATGCCTTACTACATATTGATTTTTATGTATCAAAAACACTCTCATCGAAAAATCACACATCAATTTTAGGAATTGATTTTGAAAAAGCCTTTGATCGTGTTGGACTACATGTTATATTAGACACTTTGAATAAGTGGGGCATTGGGCCAAAAATTTTTAACTATGTTAAAGCATTTTTAACTGGTAGAACAATTAAAGTTAAAATAAACGAAGAGCTTTCAAACAATTACCCACTCGTAAACGGAATACCACAAGGATCTCCATTGTCCGTCATTCTTTTTCAAATAGCTTTCAATGAAATAAGCAGCATTATAAAAAAACACAAATATGTTGACCATTGCCTCTATGCTGATGATCTCTACGTTATGTGTAAAGACAACGATACATCAAAAATGAATACTTCATTTAAAAAAGTAATAATTGACATCGAAGATTGGACAAAAACATCAGGAGCAAAAATATCTTTAGAAAAATCGTCTATTCTGCATATTTGTAGAAAACATAAATGCAAGTCTACAAATCTGATCGTCAGAGATACCATAATCCCACTTGTAAATAAACAAAGAATATTGGGAGTGATCTTCGAAAAAAATTATCGCTGGAAAGAGCAAATTTTAAACTTAAAAAAATCCCTCACGTCTCGAACAAATCTAATTAGGTACCTTGCTACCAGGAGCTATACGCACATTAACACGCTTATATATTTAGTAAAAACACTAATTTCTAGTTAAATAGATTATGGATTATTTTTATACGGAAACTGCTCCAAATCGAATTTAAAATATATTAAAACACTATATCATCAAGCAATCAGATCCGGCACATTAGCTTTCCGAACAACACCAATTAAAATCCTACTTATGGAATCTGGTCTTCCATCTCTTGAACAAAAAATTTCAGAAACAAAAAATAGACTTCTGCCTAAACTATTATCATTCAACAACTCTATAATAGATTCAGACGTCTCTAAAGCAATAACAGCAAAAAGAATTCCCAGAATTAAATCAACTATATATCAATGTATCAACAGCAATTTAATAAACTACAAACAAAAATTATCTACATTCTACACAAAACATCCGGTTTGGACATATGACAGCAATTTGTGCAATATGACCCTTTCAACCCATAAAAAACAGTTCACCCCTAACGAAGTATATATACAACTTTTTTATCAAATAATATCGTCGTATAAAAATCCTGAATGGCAGTACTATTTTACAGATGCATCAAAAAATAATCACAACACTGCATATGCTGTTGTGGATAATAATGGAAACACACTAATATCTAAAACGCTTTCAGATATTGCAACAATTTTTACTGCTGAATCAGCCGGTATCTTACAAGCAATATATATTGCTAGTAAATCAAAAAAGAAGACGTTAATATTCTCAGATAGCCTATCAGTTATAACTGCCATAAAAACACAGCAAACACCAACTGGCGTTCCGTGAATAAAATTCGTGATTTACTAATCAACTATAATGGTAAAATTAAGTTAATATGGATCCCAGGCCACGCCGAAATATACGGAAACAACTACGCTGACTCAGCTGCGAAATACGCATGCTCTGCTCCAATAATAAGAGATATACTAACAGAAAAAAACGATCTTCGTAATGCAATAATTAATGCACTTGAACTCCAAAAAGTTAATGAAATGAGAAGCTATTACCATCCCCACTACTCACAAATAAACCCAATTATTAAAATTCCTATATACCCAACAGATGTCAGCAAACACAAAATAAAAATATTCTCCCGATTACGTATGGGACATACAATTACCACACATCAACACCTCATAAACAACAATTATACAAATACCTGCCAATTCTGTGGATCTATAGTTACAGTCAAACATCTTCTATCGACTTGCCCTAATTTAAGATATCTTCATTCTAAACATCTTTTAAACAACGGTACTGATGTCCTTAAGGAACCCTCCAGGGACAATATTAACTCCATATACAACTTTATATCTAGCATAAAAATTAAAATTTAATTTTGTAAATATTAAAACATTATAATAGCTGATGGCCCTGGCAGCCAATGCTAATTTCCTCATATTACTCTTGTATTTACTTATAAGTTTAATATTATATAAATAAATAAAATAAATAATAAATTTATTTGATATTCGAAAATTACCAATTGAGATTCAGAACAAACCAAATCCGTTGTAAAAAAACACAATTTAAATTAAAAAAAAAAAAAAATACCAAATTAAAATCACGAAATGTCAAGTCAAAAAAAACCAAGTGAATTTAAAAAATTTAAATTAAAATTCATTAATACTGCGTAGTATTAATGAATTCCTTCATTAGTCCAATGAATTTTTTTATCAAAAAGTCCCCAAGGAAACGTTTCATTGAGTCATTGAAAGGTGTTTCAATTTTAATGAATAGTTGTATTAAATCATTTTAATGAATGGTTTCATTTAATGTTTGAAAAAATCGTTTAAATAGGCATTAAAGTATTAAAAGCTGACCTAAAAAAAACAATTTTAATTTATTTCTGTTTTTCTTTACATTCAATCTTTCTTTATATTTTTTATAATTTGTGTTAAAAGAATGGCACAGATATGTCGGTACAAAATATGTAATTTTTTATCGATCTGGCTTGGAATTCTGTAGAACGACCGACGATTATTGTCCATTTTTTGTAATTAAATTACGACCATATTAGATAGAAAGGTTAAATATTGTTAATAAAGTTTGTTAAAAAACAAAAATTTATTTGCGGTTAGCATAACGTTTTTGTGTAACATCGTCAAAACGATAACAATTTAGATGTAGTTTTGATCAAAACTATATCGTTTTTCTTAGAGAATCTGTTCCCTGGAATTTTATGACCAACTATACAATTTCGTCAAAAACTGTTAACTCTAGCCAGGTTTAATAAAAAAAATTTATTTATATCAAAGTTTTGGTTAATTCTGTTTAAAAGAAAATTTTTACTTTATTTTTTATTTCAAAATGATAGTACAAAAAAATCATTTTTTTTTTCTTATTACAAGTCCAAATTTTTATTGAAAAAAATTTGAAATTTTTCCATTGATTTAAAGAATTTTTCTTTTATGAAATTATGTAAAAATTGTAATGAAAAAAATACCAATATTAATGAATTTTCATTTAGTTAATGAAATTTTTCATTAAACCAAATAATCGATTTGTTATTTTTTGAATTTCGTTTGGTATTCTTTGCATTTCCATTGCGTTTTTGATAACGGATTATTATTTTTTTTTTAATTGAAGGGCTTATTGTAAAAACTTGATAAGCCACATTTTATTATTTGTTTGGTTTTGCCTTTTAAAAGTTAAAAAATTACAAAAATATGAATTTTACATGACCTTTATACTCTAAATAATTGCAATAAATGTTTAAGCAAGTCTTTTATCAATTATTAATCAATGGATGTCTAGAAAACAGTGTAAATGCCTAAAACAATAAATGTGGCTTATCAAGTTTTTACCACAAGCCCTTCAATTTCAATTGCTACTTTTTAAATTTCAAATTACATTGTTTGAAAAAAAAATAGTAGTTTGCTATTTTTTTAATTAAAAGTTAAAACAAACTAAAATACCTTTAATTTGGTAGCTAATTTGCCTATAGTTTAATAACTTATACAAGAGATATATAAAAAAAGACGTATAATTGTGTATTGTTTGACCCCACTTTTTACCCGTAAGCTTAAGATTGCGCACAAAAAAAAATCTTAAATTGACCTTCCGCTTTAAATTATATGTTGAACGCACAAACACCCTATTACACACATTCAATATTTTTGAAAACGTCCTTAAATTTATCAATAATTTTTAACGTACCAATATAGGATTAAAAATTTAAATTAATTTATAAGCAAACAAAAATATAACAATAATATTGACGTCTATTGGTCACTTTATGTTCTTGAATTTCAATTAACAATAATACAATTTTTAAAGTCAATAGATTTTAACATTAATTTTGTGATTTATATTAAATTTTACAAATTATTTGTATGTTCCTTAGTAGAAATATATCTCGTTGTATATTGCTTTATACGGCGCAATATTCAAAATTATACACACAGAAAACATATTCATTGTTGTCCCTACCGAACCGAATATACATGATTGTTTACCCAACAGTTTTTTTTTTTTACTTTATCTTACCGAATTAATTATAGTATTAAAAATACCGTTTCCAATTAATCTCCAAACTTATTAATTTTTTATTTTTATTATTAGTTTCAAAAATACTTTAAAATTAAAATTTAATACAAATACAAAATATCATATAAACAGTATTTGAGTTTAACTGATTGTGTAAAAAATTTCGTATTTTTCTGCCATATAATAAAAATTTATTTATGCTCTCATAAATGTTTCCATTGGAATAAAACTGTATTCAAATCGCACTGGACGGTGTTTAGGAGACCATAAGTATGGCATTAAACCTGAAGAATTTTGTTTAAAATTATGTATAATCTAAAATTCTACTTAAAAAACAATGTGCACTTCGACCCGGAAAAAATAACGTGTATACAAGAGGATGTCGCTTCAAATGACGATTTGTCGAGTTTAGTTCATTACACCCCTTAGTTTTAATACAAATGACTCCAAAAGGACCAAATCGATTTTTTTTTAATTAAAAATAAAACAGTATTATTAAAAATTCCCAAAATTCGAAGTTTCGGAAAAATTTATTTTTTATTTCAGTTATTTATTTAATATACTCAAAATTATTCAGATATTCAATTCTGACTTCTGCGGATATCATTAACATACTTTAGCCTAGAATCCAAAATGACACAAATTTTGCAAAAACGCATTTTTTAAAATTTATTTTAAAGATTTTTTAAAATGCCTAATTTGGAGATGTCGATTGCTACCCAGCAAAACTTTGGTAATGGATGCGATAAAGTAATGCATTACCTTGTAATGTGTACTCCATACCTGTATCAATATTTTCCAACAAGAAGTAATGAGTTACCGATAATTGAACACTCATGGATTACCTTGTAATGAGACCTCATTACATTTTACATTACTTCAAAACATAAAATAATTACTTACCGATCATCAATTACATAATGCATGAATTATAAAAGTTAAGTAATTATTAATATATATTTTTTAAAATCTATTTATATACACATTACTTTGTGATTTTTTGTAAGCATAATGGTAAGGTGTATATTTTTGATATCACGAACGAAAACACGAAGCACTACAACTCATCTACATTTTAAGCAATAAAATATTGTATGTATCGATAGCTCAGTTGGTAGAGTTCTCGCCTAACTAATTGTTAAATACCAGAGGCCCCAGGTTCGAATCCCAGCATGACCAAGTTATTTATTTAATTAAAAAAAAAAATATCTGTAAAAAAAATTTTATGCATTTTTTTTTTATGAAAATCTATTTATAGACACATTACTTTTTCCCACCATGTAACCATATAAGTAACCAGTTACTTTACCCCCTACAAGGTAATGAGTTACTTTGAGGCTCATAGCCTGTAAAATTTATCAGTGAAGTAACGTGTAAAGTAAAGTGAAAACATTAACCTTATGTGGATTAAGTTACACAACATAATAATTTTAAAATAGTGGAAAATTTTTTTTTGTGGTCATAATTTAAATTAAGTTTCATGGGTCTTTTTTGTCCCGGCCACTAACTGTTAAAGATTGTTTGAAGAAAAGGAAAGATAATAATAGTTTAATAAAATTTAAGTGATAATTTTGAGAATAATTTTGAGCATATTAAATAAATAAATAAATAAATTTTGGAAATTTTCAGTAATACTAATAGTTTTTCAAAACTTTTAGCCGTTTTTAACGTTTTCCAAAAAAAGCTAACGATTTCTTCCATTTGGAACCATATGTAACAAAACTGGTGGGTGTAATGACATATTTATTTTTAAGGGACACCATAATATAAAATATAGGCATTAAGTGAAATATATTGACCCAGTCGGGTTAAAGGAGTTACATCATTGAAATATTTAAAGGAAATCTGGGGTTGTCCCTTATAAAAACACTTAAAATGACAGTGATTTTGTTACCGGCAAGCGCATTTAAATTCAAAAACATACCTATGGGGAGGATGGTAAAGAATCGTAGAATTTTCTAAAGAACACAATTTAATTTATGTGTTCAATTTCTTTTTAAATTCAATGAAATGTTTTTTTTTTATAAGAAGGGTTAAACATTTTAAAGTTTATCTAAAGGAAAGACTCTCCAGAATCTGAGTGGGTTTTCTGCAAACATCTTCTTCAAAATCTGGCTTTGTTAAAAAAAAAAAAATATCCTAAGCGGTTATAGATAGGAAGATATATCAGAACCTAATGAATTTGCTGTTCATAGACACCAATAATTTTATACAGACTTCTAATTTTTATAGGATTCCGTTAAATATTTACCATTCTAAACAATAAAAAAAAAAGATATACAAATGTTGAAGTAGTTGTTCTAAGTGTGGTGATACACTTGTTTAATTAAAATTTTTATGTTTCATTCAAAAAAAAGTTTTTTTTTTTTTTTCAATTTAATTAGTCTTGTAATTTTTGTTACAATATGTTTTTTAATAAATTTTATAAAAAAATTAATTTGATTTTGTATCCAGTTAATTTGGCATTGTGTCGTGAGCCATATAAGAAATATATCTTAAGAGAACACAACCCAGCAGACGTTTTCTGCTTGAAAAAAATTTAGTTTTCAGGAAAATAACTTAAAATTTCGGAAACATTTGCGGCCAGCACTGGACTTGCATTTGTTGTAGCATACACTTAGGATATTATGTTGATAAAGACGACAGCAATTGTAGTCAAAAACAAATGAAATTTCATTTAAGGAAAGGACGACTTACATTTCAGTAAATTCAAATAACATTGTAATTTGCTTTTCAATATTCAATAAATTACTAACAGTTGTAGTAAAAATTAACCACATGTTAGTAAAAAATAAACAAATATTTATTTTTTTAAATAACAATAAACAACTGTAAAAAATTAATGTAAAATCATAAAACAGTCATTTGATGTGAGTTGTTTTTTTAAATGAACTACAAGGTTAGTTAAAAATTGTATTTGTTCTACAAATGACTTCCATTTACATTAAAAATAATGAAACTGTATTACAACCCAAACAACTACATATTTTTAAAGCAGACGTTCCCTGAGTGTACGAATTAATCGTAATATGAATTCTTCTTCAATGCATTAAATTTCTGTAAAGAATATTATATTATTCTTCGTATACTATTATTTAGATATTTGAAACAAAATTCTTAATAACATTTTTAAGAATGTTGACATGTCCACAAAGTGATAGCCATTTCCATCAGGTTTTCTCTTAATAATTGATTTTTTCATTTTTAAATATTTTGCAAAGATGTTTTTTTTTTTTCAATATTAAATTGTATTCAAAATATTTTGTTATGTTTTATTTTTGTGATATTTTTTTTTTTTTTGAAATTTTAAAAATAACCGATTCCTTAGTTGCAAAGATAATTTCTGTTAATTAGCCCAAATCAAATCTACTTTTGTGTATGCAACTGAATTTTTATTAAATGACATTTGTACACACAGCTATATGATGATGAAAGTTCCTGAATAGTTGGTAATATTTAATTTTTACATTAAAATTATTTCTAATGCCCGTAATTTCAAGCAATATTTACCTACCGGTGCTTAGATACTTACCCGATTTTGTTCGTGTATACGGGTAGATATCTAAGCACCGGTAGGTAAATATTGCTTGAAATTACGGGCATAAGCCCAATATTATTATATTTGCAAACAAAAAATAGATTCAAATTAATGAAAATATATATTTCAAATGGTTTAGTTTTTAAATTTGGTTTTGGTGAAAATTGATTTAGGTAAGTGAACTATTAATTTGTTGAGGACATTATGGTTTGATAATAAATATGGTTAATGTATTCTAATTATATATAGTAAGTACTTGTTATGATTTTAAAATCAATGTGAATGATTTTTAGCGGGATTCATTGAATTCCAACTAATATTTTCCATGTGTGTTTCATTTTGTTTTTCTAAGAAATTTTATATTTCCCCATATCTAAGTGTGTGTCTCTTCTTTTTTTTTTTTTTTTTTTGAGATTTGCCACAAGGAATTTGACTTGTAAGATCAAATTTAATCCAGTATAATATACAATTTTAAATTATATTTTTATTCGGAATCAACTACATTCCATTTTTAATTGGAAAATGTTGTTAAAAAATATCTTAGAGTAAAATTAAAAAAAAAAAAAAAATGTCTGGACAGTTGCGTTATTTCTTTGGTGTTTGTCAGAAACGTATTAATTTTTCATATTAAGTCCAAGCGGACATTTTCACACTCCTAATATCTATTGCATATTCTTAATTCAAGTAAACATTTATATCTTTAAAAAAATTTCGGAAACCAGTTTTTGGAAATACAGCGGTTTGAACCACAGATTTTGAAAAAAGATGCATTTAACCGTCACGAAGTGAATTTTTTTTTTGTGAACCGGTAAAACCACAATTTTAGTACCTTTAAAATGAGGGCTCAATGACTCTTGTAGCTTAAACTGTTCGATTACTTTTGAAAAACGGTTATTTTTAATATTTTTTTTTAATACATTATTTTTTTATTTAAATCTTTTTTTCTACTATATTTAGTATTTTTTTTATTATTGATTTTTATCCATAACTTTGAATTGCGTAAGAGCTCCACATATTAATTTGGCAACAGCATAGTAGCATAAGTTGTATTTAACATTAACGCAAAACTTGTACGATGACATATCTATATGGCACTTACCTTCCGTACCAAGTTTGGCTAAAGTAGAGGTCGAAAATTGGATATTTTTTTATGGTTTTATATGGAATAAGTCACTTAACATTATTGCTAACTTTTTATGTACAATTTAATAACGTACAAAAATATCAAGAATCTGTTAAAATACAATTAATATGTGAAATTACAAACGCTCCGATCAAGTACCATCTGTTAATAGACTCCTGTCAAATATTGAGCAAGTTCCGTCGTTTACTTTGCGTTTAACAGCCGTTTAAAACATACAACCTCGTGGATTTTTTTAAAATGGAAAAAAGTTAATTTCGAGTGCTCACTAAACATAATTTTTTGAGAAAAAAAACCGTCAATCAAACCATGAAAAAGTTTGATAAATACTATGGCGACTCTGCACAATCGATTTCAATGGTAAAAAACTGGTTTACTGACTTTCGTTGTGGTCGCACAAGTAGAAATGACCCTGAACGTTCTGGATGGTCAATACACCCGAAAATGTGTGTATATATTTATAAAAAATATTTATAAAAAACGTGACCAAATAAATAGAGAAAGGGTCGAGCGAGGCAGATATGGATTGAAAACTTTAAACTCGTTTTCTGCAAAATCGTGTTTTTGAGTTATGTCAGTCTTGCAGTAAATTAGCGATATGTGGTTAATTTTTAGTAATTTTGTTAACAGTAAAAACAAATGACAAATGTTAGTTGAATTTAATGAACTGTTAGTCGTCATTTCTTCAAGTGAAATTTCATTTGTTTTTGACTAAGAGTATGTTTCTGTTTTTAATAGAAAATAAGTGCATTTTTTTTAGCTTTAAGTTCATATTTATTGATTTTTTATGCATATAATATTATGCATATGATTTTTTAGTACATAACGTTCATTCCCTTATCATGATGAAATATCTGGCCAATATTTGCCCTGAAAATATCGCTAACTAGTTATTACAAATAATAACTAGTTAGCGATATTTGTATTTATATATATGTTTAAAATAATGCAGAGAGTGATGTATCATCACCGTTTTCTCACTGGGAACAAAAATCAAATTAAAAAAACATGAGTCTTTGATTAACAAAGGAGTTCCCAATTAATCTGACTGTGATTGTATTTCCAAAACTGTCTAGAATTTCAGCCTATACAAATTGTAGAAATATTATTATATTCGTCTTATCTAAAATTGCATTAGGTATATTTTTTCATTTCTTAGAAGGAAAAAAATAATGTCCTTAACATTCTCTTTTTTTTTGTATGTGTAACAAAAGTAAGAATAAAAACCTTATCTACGTTTTCATTTCATGTACCACTTTTCTGTGTTTTTTTTTTTGAGTTTTGGGTAAGAGACAAATAAATAACATCAGCCTATTTCAAGGTCATAACTGACAGTATATATCCATGTGTATGTGTGTGTGCATTTGTTATTGTAGTATTAGTGTCTAGTTGTTTGCGTGTAAGTATATGTGTATTAGTTACTTAGTATTGAATCAAGGAGCTAAACAAACACCACCACAAACAACTACAGCCACACAATCACGAGTACAACAATCTTCAGCTCTGCTGATTGACACAGAGACCTACAAAAAATGAAAATAAAAAAAAACACATTTTTATCTTCAGTATAACAATCACATGGTATCTGCTGTCTGGTTCGTAATGTTTAACTAAAATATTTTATTTGTATTTTGTCACGAGGCATTAAGATAAAAAGTGACAAGTTTTTCTTTTAATTACACACAAATTTAAATATTCAACAATTTTTGTAATATAAATTAAATAGTTAAACTCTTGATTTAAATATTTATTTGTTTGTTCATTTTTCTTCTTTTTTGCTTGAAAGTTTAACAAGTATCATTATCATATTTTGAGGTTTTCAAGTTTTTATTCTCAATTTGTTCAAAATTAGAGACGTGTATTTTGTTAATAGTGGGAAATTTATTTAAAGAGCTTAAATGGGAGAATAACAGAAACAGTTTGCGCAAAATTTTTTTTAATCTCTTTTTAATAGTTTTTGTTATGTTTTGTTTACGTTTTTTGTATATTATGTTTTCTGAAAGAATTACAATAAATGTGCACAGTAGCTCGAATATAGATAATCAGAAAAACAATTTAAAGCATAACCTTGAACTTTAATTTTAAATTACTGGACATTTTTAAAA
The DNA here is from genome assembly GCA_021234595.1 of Delia radicum. NCBI lineage: Eukaryota > Metazoa > Arthropoda > Insecta > Diptera > Anthomyiidae > Delia > Delia radicum. Next base: position 116,299,390 of record CM037853.1, read on the forward strand.
GAATGTTAATGATAACACTGTGCTGCATAAAAAAATCACTCATCAAATGACGTAGTGTAGGTTGTAAGTCTAGCTGAGTACATTAGAAACCCGGTTTGAGAAGTTGCAATGTACCCCGATATTTTTGAGATAACGATAAAAGGGTATTTTTTTTTTGCTACATTTGTAACCCAGTCATTTTTAACCGAATTTGAGGTTTTTAACACCATTTAAAAGAAAAATAACTGTTATTTCCAAATATATATAGTTTCTTTATATTATTAATATGTAGAGATTTTTGTTAGTAACCATCAAAATTTAAATTTTTTTTTAACTTATTCAACTTCTACGAGAGTTTTTTCCAATCTTCTTTTAAAGCAATAATCTTCTAAAAGTAGTATTTTCCTGAGTAAATTGAGCCATCATTTGTTAAAATTGGTTTACAATTTATAAAGTTATGGTAAGTTTTGTATACCCGATTAAAAAAGTTTATATGTGTTCAAATATGTCCATATACATATGTTCATATATGTTCATATATGTATGGGCTTATATGGAAGTACATGTGACTCCATATATCCAAGCGGTACTCATATATGTTCATATTTAAAACAGCGACTCTTATATGAACATATATGGAAGTATGTATATGTTATTTCAAATTCGCAAAAGGCAGTCATATATGTACGAATATGTGGACAAAAATATAATCAAAATTTTTTTTTTATTTATATAACGTATTTATTAAAAGTTGTAAAAATTTCGGGTGAGATTTGGAAACATATAAAAATGGTATATCCAATCCACTTTTTAAACAAATATTAAATACGGATTGCAAAAAACTTTTATTCCTAATTCAATTTATACACACAGAAAAAACATTCATTGTTGCAACCGAATTTTGATAGTTACTTGTACAAATAAAATATTTGTTTTTATACTCAATTGGATCGATTATTAATGGGTTATGAATATTGATACTCTTAATTATTCAATCGAATTATAAAATATATGTTTGTGGACACAATCGAGTCTATGTAGTGCATTCAACCAAATTTATTTAAGTACATTACACCGTATCCATTGAAATAAAACTTTTTTTTGTTAATTTTTTATTATTTATGTTATATTAGAGGAATTTCTAAAATTTTAAACAATTTGAGGTTAATATTTTTCTAAAAAAAATGTTGTTTGACATGAATTACGGATTGCGTATGTGTTAGCCGGTGTTTAAGCAGACTAACTACATCCGCGTTAATATTTTATCTTTAACGGCACAAAAATTATGGCGGCTTTAATTTGAAAGTAAATTAAAGATTGTTATAATTTTTATTAAAAATAAAAATTATGTTTTTTCGACCTTTAATTGTGCAATGAAAATGAAAATTATTCAAGTTCGAGGCCATATACTCTATATTTCTTCATTAGGATATTGTCCTAACAAATAATCTATAGAGTTTTTGTTTTCAAATTTATTATTTGACCCTTTCAGGAATGTGTTGATAGATCTATTTCGGGAATTTTCTAGGTTCCCATCATCAGAACACGTTTTGAAAGCGGTAACAATCCCATGCCAAACCTCAAGCATCATCAAACAAGTTTTCAATTTATTTTTTGATCAATGGTTATAATCTTTAATTTCAAACTCATATGTATATTAGTTCTCATGTAGTGAGTAAACTAGTTCATATGAATGCTTGAGGTTTGGCATGGGATTGTTACCGCTTTCAAAACGTGTGCTGATGATGGGAACCTAGAAAATTCCCGAAATAGATCTATCAACACATTCCTGAAAGGGTCAAATAATAAATTTGAAAACAAAAACTCTATAGATTATTTGTTAGGACAATATCCTAATGAAGAAATATAGAGTAAATTAAAGATATTAAAATTTTAGTTATTGCGTGGAATTACTTTAAGTTGCATTAATTTATAGATCTCATTTCACTTATCTCATTTAAAAATATATATTACACCACCAAAAAATTAAAAAAAACACTGAAAATTTTTTTTGTCTTATATTAGAACTTAAAAGAAAATCGGCGAACTTTTTGGAAAGAACGCTGTTTTTCACGGTTTATAATATTTAATTGGATTTGGGGTTGCTTATGTGCAGAAAATCATATTATATACTTTTAAATTCGCAGAATTTAAAATTTGTCACAAGGATGCTGGTTATGAAAATTTTGTTTGCTCCATAAAATTTAAAGTCTTAAAGATTTGTTGATGCCTTTTCTATTTTAGTATTAAGCTCATTTAAATCTTTTATTTGAGCTGATTTTTAGCAAAAAAATTAGTATATTCAGCAAAAGTTTCGCTAACACTTAGTGGATTAGAACTTAAAAAACCCTTGCTAAAGATTAATAAAAATTTTGCTAAATATTAGCAGACTGAAAAAAAAACTCAAACAATTTGTGGAAAAATTATATTTTAGTTAATTTTAGTCAATTTGCTGAATATCATAAAACATATTTTTGTGATTCTCTTAAAACTAATTTACAATACGTCAAAAAATATAAAATTATTCATACTCCCTAATTGACGACATGAATTAATGTTATATGTAAAAAAATAGAAATAACTATATATACATAATCGTGCGTCCCGGTATTCTAGTTGGTAGCGTGCTGGCCTATCAGTGCGGGGGTCGCACTATGCTTTGTCCCATAGACAAAAATCAAAAAAAAATTTTGTCTCAAATTGTTTTTAAATACAGATTTTTTGAAAGATAATAAGGTATCTCAAATAAATGTTAACAAAAAAAAATTTCTGATTGCTTTTGCCACCACGAGAGGGCGTTAAAAGCAGATAATTTCTTGCAAAAATTACTTAACAGAAAAAAGAGTTTTAGTTGTTTCACAAAAATAATTCTGAAAAATTCATTATTTTAAAAAGTCGCTCGAAATTTGGTTTTCAAGTACTTTGATATATTTGCAGTTAAATTAAAATTTAAAATTTAGTATTTATTTACAAAATAACTTTTTTTATTGCTCTGAAAAACACATTTTTTTTTGTTGAAAATCCAAAAATTACTTAAGTTTGATGGAGTATAAAAAAAATTATATAAAATTAGATATTTTTTTTTCTGTTTTTGTAAGTTTATACTCTTAGCTAACAGGGTATTCAAAAATTAGTGCCTATTTTTTACCACAACTTAAAAAAAAAATGCTTTTTTTGAAATGCCTAATTTTATGATTTTTACTCAAATATCAAGCAATAAGAGTGTTTAATATCATTGCGCAACACGATTTTATATTTTGAATGTTAAAAAATAAAAAATTTAATTATATCATTAGTAGACCAAAACCACTGAAGTATTTTCAAAATTTAGCTCGCGTTCTTTTTTTATGGCCCACTGAAGTTTTTAATTTTTTTTTAAAGGCGTTTTGAGTAAGTCAAAAAAAATGTATTAAATCTAATACAAGGTTAATAGATGATTTTAATAAAATTTGATGACGGTTCTTTTCATAGAACTAATTAACCCTCTATCTGCCATTTTTAGGGGTCATTTCAGCACCTCCTCATAGAACACCACTAACACGTTTAACATTTAAGATAAACTCGGAGACCCAAAATTTGTTGCACAGTGTATGCAACTGTAGCTTTAAGTTATGTAAAATATCTCATTAATAATTAGTTAGATCCAATTAAACTATAAATTAGAATCTGTTTCATATTTAAATTACTATTTTAAAGTGTAAGTTGCGATTGACTTCGATTTTGAAGTTTTTTTTGTTTCATATTTTTGTTTTGCTTTATCATATTATTTGCCGTTATTTATATTTTTCAAATTAGAGATGATAGCGTGACACATTTGTTTTTAAGTTACAATACACGCGTGTGATAGTAACTATATTCCAGCAGCGCTAATACGACCATATATTAAATTTTCGGAAATGCGAGAGAAATTTTTATTTTCTATAAAAGTTTCAATTGTATAAAAACCGTAAATGTTACAAATTTAATTGCCTTTAACATAAGTGATCGTGAGTGCTAGTGGATGAAAATACTAACGGGTCCATCTCTATTTGTAATGTAAACAAGGTTTAAAAATAAATTTATAAATTAATGTAACTAATCTGTGGCAATGGCAAATATTTTAAAAAATTCCAATATAATTGATTGTTGGATAGCAGCATCCTCAAACAATAAAATATCAGAGTTGTATAAATATGTAAAACATAAGATAGGCGATTCATATTTTAACAAAAAAAAACTTAATACAAAGTATTCAGTTTTTTAATAGTAAAGTGAATAAGTTATGGAGAGAAAGCAGATATAATCGAAGTTATTTTGAAAAAAAAATTCTAAATGGTTAAGTTATACTTTTTTTGATCCCGACAATGTAAGTTTATCAGTTTTTTACTTCAAATTATGAAAATAAAGAAAATAAAGCCATGAAACAAATCTGAAATGTCTACCAGTTTCAAAAGCTTTGGCGCTTTATATGGATTCAGATCTATCGGAAAGAAAATACAGTGTTCTGCGCCAAGCAATCTTCGAATTACATCCAAATTGTTTTCCATCTTTGTATGCATTGCGAACCGAAAAGCAAAAATTGGTACCAACTATATTAACAACGGAAATTTCAGCGGAAGTGGACTTAAAAAGCATAATGCGCCAAACAGCAGCAAGTATATTTGAACTTTGTGATGTTCAAGAAGATAAAAGTAAAATATCGTTAATTTGTAAGTGGGGTATGGATGGTAGCTCCGGTCATAGCCGCTACAAACAAAAATTTCAAAACAAAAACCATACCGATGAGTTTATGTTTTTCATAGCATTTGTTCCACTAAGGTAAGTACATATTTACTTAGTTAAATGTATGTGCTATTTTAATAAATTTTTAAATAAATTTCTATTTTCAAGAATGGTAAACTTGACATCAAAAAAATAATATGGTGTAATAAAACACCATCTTCAACGTTGTACTGCAGGCCTATTAAATTTGTTTTACAAAAAGAGAAGCCTGATCTAGTTAAGAAGGTTTTCAGCGAAGTTGATGAGAAAATTAAAAATTTGGAATGTGATGTCATTGAAATGAAAGGTGCAGTTGTAGAAGTTTCTTACGAAATGCATTTTACAATGATAGATGGTGCAGTTGTAAATATTTTAAGCGATACAAATTCATCAAGTAGGTGCTTTATTTGCAATGCAAGTCCGACAGAGATGAACAACATAAACCTTTCAAAAACTCCACATGTAGACAATTACAAATATGGACTTTCTACGCTTCATTGTTGGATAAGATTTTTTGAATGTTTATGCATATTGCTTACCAGATCCCCATTAAAATTTGGCGGGTAGATAAAGAAAACAACAAACAGTTTTTGGAAAACCAAAAAAGAATTCAAAATGAATTCAAAAAAAGAACAGGATTATTAATAGACCAAGTTAAGTCTTAATTTGGCAATACTAACGACGGAAATACTTCTCGCCGATTTTTTTCGAACAGTGAAGTAGCGGCCGAAATTACAGGAATTGATAAGCGGCTTATTGATAATTTTGCCATTATATTGAGAGTGCTATCTTGTGGATCGCCAATTAATGTACAAACCTTCAAGGAGCTACTTATAATCACTAGAAATATGTATTTAATACACTATGGATGGTATTATATGCCTAGCACAGTTCATAAGGTTTTAGTTCATGTTGTCTTCAGATCCCGTATTATCATCAAAGAGAAACATTAAGATTAAAAATAAAATAATAGATGCTGAAATTGGGAAATATATTCTTGGAGAAAATGTTGAAATCGAAGATGAGATAACAGAAGACGAGATGAGTTCTTCGTTAAGCGAAAATTGGTTTTGGGAAGAATCAAGTAGCGATGATGCTTTGTTATAAGTTTGTTTTTATATGTTTTTTTAACGTTTTTTTATTTTAGCAGTGATAAAATATAATTATTAAGTTAAACTATTATAATTTTTGTTTAAAAATCCAAAATTTTAATTTTTTTATCAAAATATATCGCACTTAATCAACAGGAGGGTATTAACTAAAAATGTTCAGTTGAAGCAAAACAATTTTAAATTTAATATTGAAGGCACATGAAAAAGAATTTTTAAACCAACCATTTCATTATCAAAAAGTAGGCAAAATAGCACGATATTTTTACAGCGGATATGAATACTACTCGTCGATTTTTTTCGAAAAGTGGAAAAATAAAAATTTTGATGGAAGTGCGATATGATTTTTTCATAATTTTTTAATGACGTTTACATTGCTAGTTTTCCTCTTTAATTTTTTCATTTATGTTATCTTTCAAATATCCTTATAGTTTTATTTTCGCAAGAGCATTTTAACCGGTTTATCCTATTTTTCAATAAATGATGTTTTTTTTATTTTCCACATTGATAATCCGATTCTACCCAAATTTGGCACAAATATATATCTTGCAAATATCAATTTACATACCAAAATTTATTACGATCAGACAATTTTTTTAGGAGTGGTAGCGTTTTTAAGAAAAAGGATATATAGCAGGACCTTGAGTCCTTAGTCCGATTTAAATAAAAATTTACACACACGTTGCTAGTTGCATGTGTATCAGCATGACCACTCTTTGTAATTTTGTGGGCATTATTGAAGCTCAAATTATATTTTTCAATTTCAGGACACATGGGAGGTAGGCGTGTCCTAGGGCCGATTTTTCCAAAAATTCTCATTTTTCTTAACTAAGCTATTTTATGCTAGTGTACCAAATTTCAAAAATATCTGACTACTCCTTCTATTTCGTTATATGGGAACGAATCATAGTGGGTCGTGGGTTCGATTCCCACCAGAGGCACTGGTCTGTTTTCGCTACAACGCGCCGAAGGCTATAGTAGCTAGTGCTCGGTTAGGGTAATATGTAGTATATAATTTGTAATTATATGACTATTAATTAATAAAATAAAAAAAAAAGATATATATACATAAATAAAATTATTTTTCAACTACTTACATCAATTGTCACCGAAATGAATCTATATTTTAAAGGAACGCAAATGCCGCAGATAATTATAGAAACTTAAAGAAAATATAACAATATATAACCTTTTTTGCAATAAGAAAAGGAAAACATAAAAATCTACCTAAGATGTGTGTCTTTCGCTTTAGTCTGCGTACCTAATATATATTTGCTTGCAATTTGACTATATTAGATTATTAATCTCTATAAAGATTTGGTTTACAAATACACATTTAATCTTTATTAAATTTAAATATTTAAATTTGTCTTTTATTTAGTTAATAGACAATTACTTTCACAAGCCGGAGACAACACAAAATTTATTCTTGTTTTTCGCTGGGTGTAAAAGTAATGAGCTTTGTACACTCATAATAATCCATGCTAAAAATACGAAAATAATGTCAAAACAACAAAAACTTTCGTAAAATGAACAAATATTGTTTTATTTTACGAAAGTTTTTGTTATTTTGACATTTATTGGTATTTTTATGCATTTATTATTATCAGTGTAATCACAATTGTAAGTACTTGCCATTACCAAATATGTTCTTATATAAAAACGTATATGGTAATGGTATTCTACACTGGGTTTACAACAATTTTTACTTAATTTTGAACATTATTCCTTAGGGGTATAACTTTTTTTTTGTGTACAAGCTCCCAAGGCAGGACTTTTAGTACAATTTTGTACTGATAATAAAAAATTATTTCTTAAATAAATTTTTAAGAAAAATTTCAAATACCGAAAGCGATTTCGAAATTGCTTTAAATTCACCATTTTTAAAAAAAGTTTTATTCTGATTATTGTATCATTGCATTAATAATGCAAGAATTTTTTTTTTGGAAGAAAAATCATAAAAAAATAATTTCTTTAAAAAAGCGAAAAAAGAAATTAAAACAAAAAATATCGCAATGCTATTAAACTTTTGAGTCAAGGTGGTAGAAAATGGTTTAGATTGAGGAAAATATAATAGATTTACAGCAATGAGGTAATTTTAAGAAAGTTCCTACTTAAATTAAGAAAACTTAGTCTTTGGCTTAATAATGATCGTTGGGTTCAAATTTTTGTTTCAAACTGAAGGGAAAAATATAGAATCATATTCCAAAAATCTAAGTATTTTGAAGCAAATTATTATATTTTTAGACCCTCCATCCCATAGTGCAGGAGGGTATATATCACTTTTTCAAATGTTTGTAATTCTTTTAAAAAAAATCTGGGACCCCATAAACTATATATATTCTTGATCAGCATCAATAAAGAAGTCGATATAGCCATGTCCGTCTGTCTGTGTTAACACAAAATACTCCGCCAATACAGAAGAGGTGTTGCTAATTTTTAGCCAAATTGTTTGTTGATATCATGAGCAGTTTTCTAGTGAAAATGATCAAAATCGGCTAACGCGTTTAAAAGTTATGAGTGAAAATGTGGGAAGACCTCTAAAAATTTGGAAGCAAATTTAAAATTATTCTATTTATTTCATCATACATACGTTCATTCAATGCTTATACACAAGAATATACGCAATCAGGGATGGCTGTCAATATCGCTAAAATACCGTTCCCGATTCAACTGACTATCGTTATAAATAAAATATTATTACCGATATAATTGAAATACCGTTATCCGTAAAATACCGTTACCGATATAATTAAAATATCGATCCCTTAAAATACCGTTACCGAAATAATCTAACAAGATCTGAAAAAAAACTTCTGTAAATAGATATATTTTCCCAAAGTATGATCATAAACTAGCCAGTCATTAAAACTCGGGCATAATGGGGCTAAAAATTGTGGTGTGCATTAACATTAACTGAATAACTAAAATAACGTTACCCTTAAAATACCGTTACCAAAATAATTGAAAAATCTTTTTCCCTAAAATAACGTTACCGAAATATCTAAAATAACGTTACCGCTAAAATACCGTTAGCGAAATAAATAAAATACCGTTAACGCTAAAAGCCCTTTACCGAAATAACTGAAGTATCGTTACCCCTAAAATACCGTTACCGAAATAAAAGAAGATAGCGTTAATGTTACCAATAACCACATAGAATCGGTTACCATCCATGGTCATGATCAACACTTACGCCCTGTTTCTAGAACACGTTTTGCTTCACGTTCGTCTAAAAACAATAACATAATACATGCAATGCAAAAACAAAATACATGTAGTCACCCGTTCGTGTAGAGGCGAACGTGTTGTAGAAACCAGGGGTTAATAACAAAAAAAAAACCCACAAAATATTGTTGTTGTTTTTTTTTCTTTTGTTTTGTAATACAGTATGTATGTATGCACGTTTAGTAGCAATCGCATGCAGTGTTGCCAGGTTTGACGATTTGTCGTCATTTTGATGATATTTAAGAACCAAAATAACTAAATGACTATTTGACGACTTTTGCTTCCAAAATGACGATTTTTTGACAATACATAATTTAATATGTCAGCAAGACATTCTCATAAAATCGCCGGATCTTTTATTAAATTTATATTATTTTGTTGAAAATTAAAAAAAAAACATTGTTTTTTTTTATTGAGAGCTATCCTTTATTTGCTAATATGATGTGAAATACAATTTTGCAAAAATGCAAATCCTAGAATTGAATAAAACTTAATCCAAACCGCATTTATTTTTTTATTAATTCATTACGGGTTTAGCTTAATTTAGTTTTCTGCGTTTATATGTTTAGAACATTTTTTTAAATTTTTATAAAATTTAATTGGAGTTAGATTTAAATAAAATGAAAAAATTTTAATGTTAAAAAACAAGGCATGGACTTTTTTTGCGAAACAAACAGATCTCTAGCCCGAATATATTTTATGTTGAAAGATGATATATATACAACTTTAAATGAAACAAAATAAATCCAAAAATAAATCCGGTGCTTAAAAAACAGGCCTAATAATATAAAAAAGTGTCAAGATTTAATAATTAAAAAATATAATATTAAGATTGTTCGATAACACAAAAATTTGTAGAAGTGTTTTCTGGACGTTGTTCGTTTAGACAAATACTCAGTAAAAACTGGGGATTTACATTTATAACTTACAAGTTTTTACTGGATACATTTTTGACAGTAAAAATTTGTGAGAAGAAAAAAACATATGATTGAAAAAATATGCTTATATTGTAAGTAAACAAAAGCAAATATTAAATTAAATTATAATTGTTTATGGATTTAAATTAAAAAATATTAAATAATTAACTATGGAAGAAGTTAATTCCCAATAATAATTCCTTCACATTTTCCGTTCGTTTACTTTTTCGTAAGTTTGTCTTACTCTTTGTAGTTTTGTTACTGAGTAATTTTTTCTGAACTTTACTGGAAAAGTAATCGAACGGACGTATTGTTAAAGAATTTCCAAATGTTGTATGTATAAGAATTTAAGATTTTAAAAGTTGTGCTACTGAAATGTAGATATAAGTGATTAACAGTAAAGATAGTGATTAACAGTAAAAGTGGTAAAATTTATTTTATTTATTTGATCTTTCAACATTTTATAAATATGAATATCGTTATAAAATATAATGATTTTGGTAGTTTAAACCAAAGAGAAGTGTCAAAAATCGTGTTATATTACAACGATAACACGTTAAAATTTGAAATGTGAATTACATTATTGTATTTTATTTTTTATTAAAACTTTATTCCTCTTTTAACAAATATATTTTATTTTGACGATTTTTTTGACGATTTTTCAATAATGATGACGATTTTTTCTGAAATCTGGCAGCACTGGTTATGATTGCAAATGTGAGAAGACCTCGAAACATTTTTAAGCAAATTTATAAAGTGTTCTTTTGTTTTCCAGATACCAGGCTTGCCAGATACCCTTTTTCGGTAACCCCAACAAATCAAAAAATCACTAATTAGAAAAAAGTGTGAACAAAATAGTTGAGTTATAATTCTTTATTTATTTGACTGCATTAACCAGAGTTGCCAGTCACTTTAATCGTTATCAGATCAAAAAATATCCAGAAACAAAATCCCCGAATTCAACAATGTAAATTCATAACTTTTTTTTTGCACACTATTTTTACTTATTCTCATTCTCAACCTTTAATAAATTTGCAAGGAAACTCTTACACTCTAATTACATTTATTAAAAACCCCATTAAATTTAAAGGACATTCACTTTCAGAACTTTTTTATTTAAAACATATAAGGTGCATACTTAATCTTAAAATCTTTTGATTATATGCATTTGTTTTCCTTAAAAGCCCTAATTTTTATTTGATACATACAAAAATAATGTAAATTAAAGTATTGGTGTGGAAAAACCAATCGAATTTTGGGAAAATTTCTAGGGTTTTTATTCTAGGAGTCGTAAACGAGAATTGCACAAGCAATTAAGCTGAAAAACAATAATTTGAAATACCAGTTTCTTTAATTTTTTGTGTCTCGAAAACACCCTAAACACTCGAACAATTTTCTGTTATAATTTTTGACAAACTTAATTTTATCACACTTTCCGTTTTACTTATGTGATGTATAGTATAAACACATGTGTTGTAATGTAAACTGGTATTTCATAATTATTTCATTATGTATGTCTCCGCAAGCGTATTTTTGTTCCCTTAAACTTATCTAAAATTCGGATTATTCGAAACTGTTTTGATGCATCTCCTTTAACGATCCAAAAATATATCCTTATTTCTTTCATTATTATATAGGCAAAGAGACGATTCTTTTATACAAAACAACAGGCGAATTTTACAACAGTTTTTTTTAAATCATAAGGGAACTTTAATAATATATCTATTTTTCACGACACGTTCTTCTTTAGGTAATCAGAATAACCATTTCACATTTGAAGACCCACTGTTATAAGCATGCACAATTTTAGATTCATTTTAGTAAACTTTAATTAAACATTTTTTTTTCTGAAACATCCCAAATACATTAATCAATCAGTCATATTTTGTTTTACTTATAAAAACAACATTATTTTTGTTATTTTTACAAAGAATATAGATATTTATATTGTTTGCACTTTCCCTGGTTAATGTAAACACCGAGATGGAGGGTATCCAAAAATTCGGCACAGCCGAATTTAATCTTTTTAATACCAAATTTGGCACATCGGACTTTAATGCTTCCACTTGTTTTATTTTAAAAAACATATCAATAATTCCATGAGAAATAGCTAGAAATCTGAACAAGGGTGTTCCAATGTTCTTAAAATTGTAGACAGGAAGACACTGTGGAGCATATACACAATCCAATTTTAAAATTTAAAAAAACTAGCGATTTTATTCATGTTCTCCTTTTGTTAAAAACTTAAAAAAAAAAAATTAAAAGTTGTTTACTTTGAAGACCACTAATTTGTTAAGTAAATGTACTATTGCAAAAATATAAAATGTTTCTAAAGATGCAGTTGTCTACTTTAACGACCTGTAATCGTTTTCTTTCGAAAAATACATTTATTTGTACTGCAAATACAATTTTTTAATGCATGGTGCAATTTCTAGTTTACATTTTTGTAAAATACTAAATTTTTGATATAAAATAAAACTTCGATTTTTTTGGGACAAGAAACCTAACTATTTAAATTTTTAATTTTTTTAAATATTACTTAATTTTTTCATATAAAAACAAAACACTTTTATGATTTTATGATTTGTCCTTTAAGTATTTGAATAGAAAATATGAAAATACGTTGAGACAGTACATCTTTTCGAACAGCTAAATCTCTGACAGTTACCATAGCATTTTAATAATTTAAAAAGCAATTGAAAGGTTTTATTGTCTTCGTAATATTTAATATTAAGAAAGCATGTATGCATAGTATTTGCATCACTTTTATCTTCTAGCAATATTAAAGTAAGTTTTGTTTTAATTTTTTCTTTGCATATCATTTACATTAATCTATAATGTATGAAAAATAAATATTTTCAAAAAATGAATAAAGTATTATATCAATATGAATATGACTTTTAATTTCTGAACTCTTTCACTTCAGAAAAAAATTTGCCGTGTTTACTTAAAACTTACAATAAGAGTTGTTAAAATATAAGAACTTCATTGAACAGCTTTCAAAGAAGTGAACATTTTAAGGAAAAGTATGGTAATAAATGATGTATTTTATACAGGTATAGAACTTTAAGATGGCAACACTTGTTTAACTGGCGGCCATTTTGTCAGCTGTCAAGTGATTTACGTTTAGTTTGGTTTGGTATTTCAACATGAATAGACTGCCGCCTGAGCAATGCTTCTAAATTGTGCAACTTTATCTTGAAAATCATGGCAACTTTATCTTGAAAGTTGTTGTTACTCAAAGCATGTCCTTTGTTATTTTTTGTTATATTTTTAAACGAAAGATCGTACATTTGTTACTCGATATGAAAATTTTCCGAGAGGTGTTTTTCTTTGTTTTCGAAATATTTAATTTTAAATCTGTGTCCTACAGTATCTCGTCAATTAACATATCTCGTCAATTAACAAACAATATATAAGGAGTTGTCGGTGTAATTTGGTACATGGGTATGCTTTGTTAAAACACGCAGAAACACAAAATTTTGACAAAATCGCAGTAAGCAAACCGTCATATATCCTGAAAGCTAAAACTGCAATAAAAGCTACAGATATTATTGGAATGTGACAAAAACTGATATATTTCTTAGATATGCAACTACAATTGTATGAGCGCGGATCAATAAGTCCGTGACTTTTCGAACTTTCCTCGTAGTTATATGAAGTGCAACATTGCTCGCATCAAGTACCAAATGTTAATAGAATACTGTACGTTCTAGACGGCCAATTAAGGTCAATACACCTGAAAATGTCGAAAAAATCCACGATATGGTGTTGGCCGATCGAAGAGTAAACGTGCGCCAGATTGTTGATGCCATAGGCATTTCATGTGGTAGTGTGGTTTCGATTCTAAATGATCAGCTGGGTTTAAGAAAGCTGTCTGCAAGATGGGTGCCGCGTTTGTTCTCAAATGACCATAAACGTAATCGTGTGACAACTTCAAAGGATTGTTTGGAGTTGTTAAACCGCAATTCTAATGAGTTTTTGCGGCGTTTTGTAACTGTGGATGAAACATGGATCCATTACATCTAAAAAATGGGTTTCTCCGGGTGAACCGGCTCCGAAGAAGGCCAAGGTAAGTTTGTCGGCCAGTGAGTTGATGGCAACATATGCAAGCGGGATAATCCACATCGATTACCTTCAAAAGGGAAAAACAATAAACGGCGTATATTATGCAAACTTATTGGACCGACTTAATGAGGATTTAAAAAAAAACGACCCCATATGGCCAAGAAAAAAGTTCTTTTTCATCAAGATACTGCACGGGTGCACACGTGTACAGTCTCAATGGCAAAATTCCAAGAAGCTACGAATTGGTACCTCATCCGCCATATTCTCCGGATTTAGCCCCCAGTGACTTTTTCCTATTTCCAAACCTAAATAAATGGCTCGGTGGAAAGAAATTTAGCTTCAACAATAAATGCCTGTTTCATGGACCTCGAAAAATCATATTTTTTGAAAGCGATACAAAAATTGGAGAAACGTTGGACTAAGTGTATAATATATTTTTTTTTTTGCAAAAAAACTGTTTTATTTAAAAAGTCACGGATTTATTGATCCGCCCTCGTATATGCAAAATTTTATATATTTTCGAGCAATGATGCGGAAAGCTTCAAAATGTCTTTGAACTAAAAAAAAAATATATAAAATCTAAAAAATAATTTTAATAAAGGAAAATATAACAAACATTTCACGCAATATAAGTGTGCTGATTTTTATTAATTTCCAAGTAAGTACACGCCCACCCTTAATATATTCGGCAACCTAATTTTAAGTTTTTTTTTTATAAGCACAGTAAATTCAAATATTAACATACTTTTCCTAAAAAGTTGTCTCTTTTTATAAGATTGACCCCGCCAACTTCGTTCACTTATTGGAAAATGTTAAAAAGTTATTCTATGAAGTTCTTATATTTTATAGGATAACACCTACTCTAAGTTTGAAGTAAATCCGGCAAAATTTTTTTCTGAAGTGGGAAAGTTCAGAAATAAGATTTTTTTAGAGCTTTCGGATTTGATTTAAAAAAAAACACGTAAAATTTAGAGAAATTTATAAAAATTTTTATTTGAGTCGATAGAACGATCTGTAGAATTCAATGTTCAAAGATGATTTCATGTAAATGTTGACCGTGGGTATAATTTTGGAATACTGTCTCCAACATATCGGTCTGTATCTCACGGATAAAATCTTCAATATTGGCTTTCAGTGGGTCAACCGTTGCGGCCTTGTCTCTATAGACATGAGCCTTAACATAGCTGCACAAAAAAGTCTGAAGGCGTTAAATCGCACGATCTAGGCGCCCAATTGACCGGCGGTGCCCACGTGGCACTGTCTTGTTGAAACCACATGTATCCCAAGTCCAGCTTTTCCATTTTGGTCAAAAAAAAAATTGTAATCATCCACGGAAGCGCTCGCCATTCAAAGTAACGTTCCTGCATTCGTCGCCTTTTAAAAAGTACGGTCCACACAGCAATTTACAGGTAATTTTCTTTTCAACAATACCAAACACTGGTATGTTATGTTCATAACTTCTAAACAGAAAATCTTCAAATGTTAGCCCTTATTCATATATTTCTTCTAATGTGTCCTCGTATTCACATCTTACATAATTGGGTCAGGTAAAAAAGGTTTTATGATGTTCTTCATTAATAATATTAAAGGTTTTGTGGGCCCACCCAAAGAAACGTGTTTTATGATTGCTATTTTAAATATACCCTCTCGTTTTATATTTTATGGACCTTAGTATTTGAAGACCCAGTTACCTGGGTTATGATAGAAGATTACTAATATGTTAATTTTTTGAAAATCGGATGGGAAACAAAAAAATGGCAAACACTCAAAATTTTTTATGAAAAAAGTACCCAACTTTGGGAAGCCATTTTGCCGCCCCCAAAGGGTATGGAAGGTTCAAAATCAAAACTTAAACTCCATTTTATGTCTTTTATGCATGTTCCAAATTTCATTTATCCCACTGTGCGGCCCATAATCCCCACCAAACAGTGATTTTTTCGGGATGAACTGGCAGTTCTTGCAATGTTTCTGGCTTCTCTTTACACAAAATACGGAAATTTTACATGTCCACTTATATATTCAACCAGAATTGAGATTCGTCGCTGAACACAATTTTCTGCTAAAAAAGTGCCCAGCGCCCATTCACCAAAAGTTAGTCGTTGTGGTACGTGGATTGTGCAAAAAGCATTTAAAAAGTGCATTTTCAATACAAATTCAATTTAAGAAAGAAACGCTTGTTTTTAGATTACAGATCGTAAAAGTATATAACTAAAGATTTTAGAACGTTTTAAATTTTTCAAATAGTTCATATACTTAATAAACGGAGGCTCTCTAAAGTTTACAACTTTTTATTTTTTGAAAAATGGAAAACGTAATTAAAAAGCGATAATTTTTCAATTCTCAAAGGTCTAAAACCGCGTTTGAGCAATATCACCGTAAAATTAATCGATGTTTTCCGATTGTAGAAGTATGTACACCAGAAAATGTTTTTTTTTTTCAATAGCAATAGTAATAGTAGTTTTTCAATAGCAACAATAAAAAAAAAAAAAAACACAATTTCTGGTGTACATACGGTGGGGTGCAATAACGCCTTACGAAATAAGGCCTTTAAGGCTTTATTTCACTTCCAATTGAGAAATAAGGCCTTTATTGCGAAAAGGGCTTTATTGCACTTTGAAAGTGACATAAGGCCTTTATTGAAATTTAGCCAATGGTGCAATAAAGCCTTTATTTTGTATTTTTTGATTCTTTTGTTACACTCTTCAGTTTTTCTGCGTGGCGGCCTGCGGCCGATCTTAGGGGTTTTCTCCTCCATAGGACGCGGCAGGTGGCTTCGCTGAATACAGTTTTCCTGCGCGCGTCTCATTATCTTCCCTAGTGTGACGCGCGCAGGGAAACTTTATTCAGCGAAGCCACCTGCCGCGTCCCATGGAGGAGAAACCCCCTAAGAGCGGCCGCAGGCCGCCACGCAGAAAAACTTTATAAAGCAAAGATTTTCAATATTATTGCAGTTAAATTTTTTGTTGAATTATTAATTTTTGCTTATCATCATATTTGCAAAAATGTGTAATGATTAAAGTGATTTTTTTCATTTTGGTGGGATTTATTTCGTTTCCAGAAGTGGGATTAATTATTAATGTTCTATTAATTTTTGTTAATATGAAATTTTTTTAGAATTGTTCAATAAAATATAAGAATAATAAGAATAAGACATTTTATTGCTTCATTTAAAAAAAAATTTAAGTGAAATAAGACCTTTACGGCTTTATTTCACTTTCAAAGTGCAATAAAACCTTTTTGGAAATAAAGGCCTTATTTCACTTTCCATTGAGAAATAAAGCCTTTAAGGCCGTATTTCGTAAGGCGTTATTGCACCCCATCGTACATACTTCTACATTTTTTCTGATATCTCACTAAGTAAGGAGCTTTCCACTCTGAAATTTTCAGGGTGTTTAGAACACATATGTAGCTATTTGTATAAAATTTTTTGGTTTGTTTCCAAAAATTGATTTTAAAGTTTTTTTTAAATTTTTATTTTTAAAATATGTGTAAAATTTTTATTTTTTTTATACCACAAAAACTATCCGAAATTTGTCGATATTTTTTACACATCAAAAGTTATGACCTTTTAAGTAAAGTCCTTACCCCACAAATTGAAGTCATAGGGTTGCCAGAGTTTTCCAAAAAAAATTGCTCGCTTGTCTTTATGGCTATATAGAGTCATCATGTTCACAGTAAAAAAAAAAATCGTATGATATGATGTCTACAAATGCCATGTTATTAATACTCTTTCATGAAATTAATGCTACACACAGAGACAAGTTTAGCTATTTGCCAACCGAAATTCAATTACTACGTCTCAAATTCAGTTAATACGAATTTCAGTCGTTTGTCACAACTAAACATTAGTTTTTAAAAAAAGTTCTGTTAATTCAACTGAGTTTTAGTTGCAACACCAAAAGTATTCAGAAATCTAATTTAAATAACGTTGTGCTAACTGAATTTATAAGTTGTTACCATTAAAATACACTTTGCAATTAGGTTGGCACTTCGTTTCTCTGTGTGTATATTTAAATTTAAAACTTGAATAAGTTTGGTACTTGAACTTTTTTAACGATCGGGAAAAAGCAAAATAGCATTTGTTATCAGTTGTTTATGCACTACCCGAATATGCCTTTGGATAATTTATATTTGCCAAAAATGCAAAAAGTCATATCACTATTATTCATATCAAATGAATTGGAAATTTTCTAACATACACAGAGAAAAATTCAGCTATTTGCCAACTACGACTCAAAGTCGGTTTTTACAATTTTCAGTAGGTTGATTCAACTAAATATCAGTTTTTACAACAAAGTTCCTTTAATTCAACAGAATTTTAGTAGCAATACACAAAATATTTAGAAATCTAATGTTAATACCGTTGTACTAACAGAATTAACAAGTTGTTTCCACCAAAATATACTTTTCATTTCGGTTGGCACTTTATTTCTCTATGTGCAGCAATAATTTTTGCTTTCATAATTGTACATGATATCAAATATACTTAATGAAAATGCTATTTTTTTATTAGATTTAATATAAGTATATATTTTTTTTTGTTTTTTTTTTTCATTATATTAAAATACTTAACTTCAATAAAATATAGCAGTTATAATGTTATCAACAGCAGAGGCAAGTAGCCAACCAACCATCATCGTCTTACTAACACTTATAAGCCATATTTTTATTATATTACCGTTAGATGCTACATTACGTCAAGTGCCATTTACAAACCAATAGATAAAGAAATATATTATCAAACATGAGCAACATTGACGTGCAAAAGAAATTGAAATGGAAAACATAATTAGTTTCTTAAGTCTCTTCTGCAATGAAATACAGACAATTTTAATAATAGGAAACATAGAAAACAACCAAGCAGCTGAAGTGAGTTTTACTTTTGTATGAATTTACTTTAAATCATACACTCAAAATAGTTTGTAGCTTATTAAAACTGATAAATCTCTTATAATACGGAGTACTTACTTTTCATTTAAATCAAATGTTTCTAGTTGTTAATTTTTAAAGAATGTTTAAATAACTATCCAGATAAAAATTGCCAACCGTACAAAAAAAATATAACTGGAAAACCACTGGTATTTTTGTAAAAACCAACGCGTTAATAATTACCAAAACACAACTAATATTGTACTAGAAAAACACTATTTTGTTTGTAAAGTATGTGTTTTGCCAGTACCACCCGCAAAATGCTTTGCCAATATTGTTTTTACCAATTCTAAATACAATTAGAAGCATTATCTATTTTTATATTTCACTAACTGATCCGACACACGCTGTTTTGCCTTCAAATTTTATTTTCATTGAAAGTCTGGTTCCGTTACAAAGTCGTGGTGGATTGATATTTCGAAGAAGAATGATAGTTGGACTTCACCGACAAACCAAATTTTGTTCAAATACCTTCAAAAGGAGCAGAAATAATGTATGCTGTCAATCAAATGAATGTGTGTATGTATGTATGAGTTTGTGTATTAGGTTGGATTAAAAACCATCCTCATTGCATGTTCTACAAAACGTATTCAGCCATTTTTTATTTTATGCAGCCGTTCTCGAGTTATGGAGTGACAATCAAAATGTACACTTCTTTTTATATAATATGTAATATATGATTGGGAACATGTCACGAAACTGGTGAAACCGAAATCGTGGTGTACCAAAAAGTTTTAATTTGGGTGAAATGACATATCAGTACCGACTTTGTAAAGAACAAATAAACTTCCCAGCCAGAAATTGCCAATGGTCTGAAAAATCAAGCACTGGCAGAGCACTGTATGCCAATGGTCCAACAAATAAAGTGCTGGCCAAGCACTGATTTACAAAGCTCTGCCAAAGTTAGTAAAAAGTGCTTTGCCCGTACTTAATTAACAAAATATAGAACAGCAAAAATAATAAAAGCACTGTCACAGCTCTGGCTTAGAACGCTGTACCAACGTTCGTAAAAAGTGTTTGGGAGTACTTGATTGAAAAAATTTACAACCGTAAAAATAAAAAAAGCACTTGCCCAGCATTGGCTTAGAACGCATTGAAAGTACTTATTTACAAAATTTACAACCGTTAACATAATAAAAAGAGTGGCACAGCTCATGTTCACAACGCTTTCCCAACGCTGGCCAAAAGTGCTTTACCAGTACTTGATTTACTAAGCTTACAACATTTTATAAAAACGAAATTTAATGAATGTACTTTCTTTTAAATAAATTAGCAGGTTTTCATAAAAATAACAAATGAATAGTATTTTTTAAATTTATTTTACATACTTTAAAATTTAATTCTTTTTTCTTTTTTAAAATCTTAAATGAATTTAAAATCAACTAACCATAAGCATATGGTATTCAAATCAAATTCATACTCTAAAAAAAAGTCTGTAAAGCCAGCAACATTTCTGCTCAAAGGATCCTTGTAGAAAAATTCCTAATTTAGCAAATTTTTCGCCGATATTAGCAATTTCTGCAAATATCCTCAAAGCAAAAATGATGCTTTACTTTACTTCTCTTTTTTGAGTGTATAATAAGTATTTACTCAAAGCGTATTTAAAAACTTAAAATTTAAAATTACAAGTTAGTCTCTTTACAGGAAAAAGAAGAAGAAAACATTTTTATTGAAAAATTTTACGGACACAAGGGATACACCAGACTGCCGCAGTTTCATCCCCCTCCTGGGACTCGTCAATGGTTAATTTATGTGTCAATTGAACAAAGTATTTTATAAATGATAATATTCAACAGCCGGAACGTGGATCACCTAATTACGACAAACTTTATAAAATACGACCATTACTGGATAAAATGAAAGAGAATTGCAACAAAATAGACCAGGAAGAGCACCAGAGCATTGATGAACAAATGATTAAATATAAAGGACGTCACAATCTAAATTAATACCTACCAATGAAGCCCAATAAGTAGGGTTTTAAAATGTTTACAAGAGCTGGAGTTTCAGGTATCGTATACGATTTTGCTCTCTATGTAGGAGAAGGAACATGTCCCCCTTTTGGATTAGGGATCTCATCAGATATTGTGTTGCACTTAGCTTCTAATGTTCCACAAAACAAAAATTATAAATTATTTTTCGATAATTGGTTCACTCCATAAGTCTGATGATTGCGCTAAAGGAAAAAGGTATTTTAGCAGCAGGTACAATTCAAAGCAATCGAATGAAACACTGTAGCCTTATGAATGAAAAGGAGCTCATGAAAAAAGGTCGTGGTTCGTATGATTTTAAATTTGAGGCAACATACAATTTAGTTGTCTGTCGCTGGTACGACAACAAGAGCGTTCAACTAGTCTCAAATTATATAGCTGAAGATCCAGTTTCAGAATGCAAACGTTGGTGTCGTAAACAAAAGAAGTATATAAATATACCTATACCTGCTATTGTTGAGTGTTATAACAAGCATATGGGTGGCGTAGACCTGGCTGACATGTTGTCAGAGTTGTATAAAATCAACCACCGTTCGAAGAAATGGTATATGCGTACTGTATACTGGAGCCTCAGCACAGCAGTAGTCAATAGCTGGTTGTTGTATAGAAGAGACCTCAAAGATTAAGACGGAAGAACGAAACATATGTCATTGTTGGATTTTCAATTGAGTATAGCAAACGAGCTTCTACACGCGTCTGATATAGCGCCAGTAAACCATCGCAAAAGAGGACGCCCATCGGCAATCCTTCCAAGCATGCAATCTGATTCACCGTCTCCAGCACCATCTGACATTTCAAACGTTTCGTCACAAAGTTCATCGTCGTCAGCAAAGCGATCATACATATCGGAACCTCCAAAATCCATGCGACTTGATCAAGTTGGTCATTGGGTTGAATCGGGAGCTAAAGGAAGGTGTAGATTATGCCAAACCGGTATTCCAAAATCAAAATGGTCAAAATGTAAGGTATTCTTATGTTGTAATCCACAAAAAAAAATGTATTGTATCATATCACACATGAAATGTATAAAAAATTAATAAAAATAACATAAAATATGTTTTAAATATGTTTGAAAATGTACCACCAATGCTCAATGTTGCTTATAAGCAACATCTCATAACGGTAAAACCAGAAGTAGTAGAGGCTTGAAATTAATATCAGTTCATATTCAAGGCTCAAACAATAGCCTTATATATTCAAAATATTTTTAACCACGCCCACTTTAATTCTGATATGAAAGGGTTAATTTGCTCTATATGAAAAACTTTTTTTTTTTTTGTTACTTTTTTGGTGTCGTACTGGTATTCAAACTCAGCATCAAGCTATATATCGTAATCTCACCTCTCGAGTTGAGCCACGGTCGACACAGCGATGACTGTGGCTAAGTGGAGTTTTGCCACACTACGTACACACAAGTATTGTTTCGATCAGAAGAGACAGAATTAACTAATACCAATGCACAATTAATTTCTCAAATAGAATGCTTCTTCTTCTTCTTATTCCTATCTCTTACAAGATTGGAAAAATTCAAAACTAAATTGCAATTTATGATTTGAAGTTAAGAAAATTAAGGTCTCCTATTATAGTCAGCACAAATTATAGTTTTTGTACTAAAATTTTACTTAAGACATTTATTTTTAAATTTCTTTCTTTAGTAAAATTGTAGTAACAAAATGATACTTGGTGCTACTTATCCCAAAAATAATTTGATAAAAAAAGCATTCAATAAGAAATAATACAACTCTTTACTTAAGAGAATTAAAAGGTAGGACGACTATACAGTTCATAAATAAATTTCGTTTTCATATCTAATATTCTTAATTTAATGAAAAACTTTAATTTCAAATGGCTAATCAATTTTAGTTATAAATTTTCTAATTTAAAATTTATAAAATCAATTTTTTTTGAAAAATTTCCCAATTTTTAGTTTAAAAATTTGAATTTACCCAATTTTGAAAGAAAATCTTTTTTTTATAAATTTCAATTCTCTCTATGAAAAATTACAAGTTCACAGTCAGAATACAAATGATTTTTTTAATTGCATTTTATTTTAATTTATAGTGCAGAAATTTAATTTTTATGTTTATTTTTTTTATATAATTCTAGTATTTTAAATAATAAAACCAAACTTTTATAAAAAAATTATAATAAAAACCCTTTTTTTTTGTATTAATTTATTATTTACTTTATTAGTTGTTTTACTAATGCTTTGCCAACGTTTTAAAATTATGATTTTGGTACTGGCGATGCACTAGTAGCCAGTGCTTTGCCAACGTTTAAAAAAAGAAACGGCTAAATCCTGCCTTGTGTTATCAATTTGTGGTTGGCAAAGCACTTATTTTATCATTAAAAAAGCACTATGGTTGTTATCCCAATGATTTGCCAACGTTTTAAAATTATGGTTTTGGTACTGGAAAAGCACTCATTGCCAGTGCTTTGCCAACGTTTTAAAAAAAGAATGGCCAAGCCCTGCCTGGTGTTATCATTTTCGGGTTGGCAAAGCATGCCACCGTTGAAAGCACTGGGCCAATGCTTTGCCGTTCGTATTTTTCTGGCTTTGTTATTTTAAAATTGATTTTGGTTGTGCATTTTTGAAGGGTGCTATGAAGTGTGCTATGACACACTGTTTGGGATAAGTTCAGCGACTGGGTCCGTACAGGCTATTTAGCAACCCGAACAGAGTATGACACAAGGTTAATAAAAAATGGCAAGTTACTTGCTTAATACTTTTAGCATGCCCGGCGACATGGGGTACATGCAATGGTAGTTCACAAAACTATTCCATTCAAACTACCCCTGTACCACAACATAATGCGCTTAATATGTTACTAGTTTATCTTCAAAAATTGTTCCCCAGTTATACGATACGTGTACCTACACCAGTCACGTCATACTTTTTTTCCCACTGGTCCTGTTGCATATTAGCCTGCTTTAAGACTACTTGTCCCGTAGCTTATTTATTTCAGTCGGTACGGTGATAGGTTACCTTCGTCAAGTTATTGCCACCTCATATGACAAGCCAATGTTAAAAGTACCTGTCACTTTCATATAACAGAACCGAAACTAGCACAGGTTCCTACACATAAAGTTCTGGTCACGTGACCATACCAGTGATTGGTCCGTTTCCCGCGGGGAAAATACCGTTATCGCTAAAATACCGTTATCGAAATCATCTAAAATATATATTTTCCCAAATATCCATCAACTCAACACCAACTAGCCATTCATTATTGGAAGTCGGACATGATGGGGCTAATAATATTGGCGTTCATTGACATTATCAGAATAACTAAAATAACGTTGCCACTAAAATGCCACAAAATTTTGTAATTTCAACGTTATGCAAACGGTGACAAGTTTACTGGAACCAACCGTCGGCCACTATTATTAATCGGGTAACAGGAAACTACTCTCAAAAATGTTAATACAACGTTCTGTCAACGTATAACCGAACATCGCGGACGCTTTGCTAATACTGTGCCGATTGTATTTTTCTGCATGGGTAACAAGTCCGTAACAACAAATGAACAGTACGTTAAAAATAAAAGTTGCAAATTTAACTACAGATCAGTAAAATTAAAATTAAATTCAAATTTGATATAATTTTTATTAAAAATTAAAATTATGTTTTTTTCGACCTTTAATTGTGCAATGCAAATGATTCAAGTTCGAGGCCATACTTCATATTTCTTTACTAGGATATTGTCTTAACAAATAATCTATAGAGTTTTTGTTTTCAAGTTTATTAATTGATCCTTTCAGAAATGTGTGATCCACTATCTAAGTAAGAAATGACCGAAGTATTTGCAAAAATTAATTTTTTTTGAGATGAAAATTAAAAAAAAATTTTTTTTTTTTGTGGCCGAGCCATTAAGATAAACTAATGGCAAATGCGCTAAAATTAAAAATTAGTCAGTGAAGTAGAATCTGCATAAAATTTCATTTTCAATTTCTATAAATGACATATTCCAAAGAAATTTTAATTATAATATTTTGGCATCTTAGTTTCATACTAAATTTTTTTATTTTTTTTTGCCGATATTCAAACATTTATTATAACTGATTATGAGGTGGTCTTACAATTCCATTTTCAAAAGTACCTCGGGGGTTTTGGAATGTTTAAAAATAAAACTTGAGCTTGATATTACGTCACTTATGAATGTTCCAAATTTCATTGCAATCCACTAAGTATGAAATTGTCGAGTTATTACCAAAAATTTTTTTTATATATATCCCACTATGTGCTGTGTTATTGAAGGATTTTTGTCAGATTTTCAATTTTTCGTGTCATTAAAGACACGTTTGGAAAAATGGTTTAGTATAAATTGACGCTCAAATTTATTACTAGCAAGGAACCTACACTGATAGAAATTTTTGTGTTTTTTCATAAAAAGTCCCCAAAGACAACTAAAGATCTGTATCAATTCCGCCTAATGTAATATTTTATTGAGCCCAATACTAAAAGCGAAAAGGCATCAATGAATTAAAATGACTTTTAATTTTATGGAAAAAACGAAATTTTCATAACCTCAAAAAGCATCCTTATAAACATTTTTTTATCTTACAAATTTAAAAGCACTTAATATAATTTCCGGCAAATAAGTAACCCGAATTTTTACTAAATATCATTAAACCGGCAAACAATGTGTGTATTTTCCAAATAATCGCGGATTTGGGTATTTTAATATTTTGTGGGGGTGTATTGTTAGTATTAAACTAGTGTAACATAAATTAAACCCAAGAAAAAGGTGTAATTTAAAAAATTTTAATTTGCTTGGAGCTTAAAACCCCATAATTTTTGAGCCGTTAAAAATAAATAATTGACGTGAATGAAGTTAGCATGATTAAGCATCGGCTAACATATAATCAAAAGGTTATTCATGTCGTACTAAAAAAAAATTAAATTAAAATATTTTACTTTGGAAATGTTGAGGTTAAGAAGAAGAATAAACGTTTTTCTATAAAAAATTATAAACACTATTAATTTTTAAATCAGACTAGACTAGATTCTTACCTTTTATGGACAGGCGGCATCAGTGATTTTCCATTTAAATTGTATTATTATTTTTGTATTATAATTGTCAGATTGTCTGTATATGATAAATTTTTCAACAACCTGCGGCAGTAAGAATCAAACCTGCGCTCATCTTACATTAAAAACGTAACAACACCAAGTCATGACAGTTTAGCGATCACACTCAAGTATGGCCTCGAATGTAATGCAGCTTAATTGCAGTTTTCTTTCCCTCCGTTTCTATTTCACAATGTTACCAGATTGACGTATGGTTTTTACGTTTAGGGTTGACAACTTTTGCGTTTTTTAAGTTGAGACATCGCCGCAGCGCAAATTTTATAATGTATTTCAGTACAGTGTTATATTAACGTCATATAGGCAGTCGCAATTAGTTTTTAATTAATATGCATTTGACAAATTTAATTTAGAAATGTTGAGGTTAAGAAGAAGAATAAACGTTTTTCTCTAAAAATTATAAACACTATTAATTTTTAAATCAGACCAGACTAGTTTCTCAATTTTTATGGATAGGCTCATCAGTGATTTTCCATTTGAGTTGTATTATTATTTGTGTCTTATAATTGTCATTTTTCAAAAACCTGCGGCTGTAAGAATCAAACCTGCGCTCATCTTACATTACAAAAATAACAATACCAAGTCATGACCGTTTAGCGATCACACCCAAGTATGGCCTCTAATGTAATGCAGCTTAATTGCAGTTTTTACATTAAAGTGTCAAACATATTGGTGACTCCTCATATCAGCTAATTTTAGCAGTTTTTCAGCAATGACATTTTTAATTAACTTTTAGAATTTTCATAAATTTTTTTTTTACTAATTTGTTTCGATATGTGCAGCTGCCTTCTTCTTAAAAACGTTGCAGGTTTGAAGGCACATCCCTGAGTTAGATTTAGTTTCACGAGAAAAATTCTCTAATTGTTTCAAAATTTTCCAAACAAAAATTGGGTTTGCTACAAGACTATGCAAATTGTCCCGATTTCCAAAAAGGACATATTTTATAAAAATATTTTATTTAAAAAAATATATCAATGTTGATACTTACAATAGGGTTTCATACAACCTCAAGTACTCAGGAAATTTATTTTTATTTTTTTTTAAGAATATTAAACATTATTCGTATTAAGATATCCACTAAAATAGAATATGACAAACAAATCTATGAAATATTGAATTACTTTCAAAGCTCTTATTATTATTATCATCATTATTAGGTACATTATAGAAATTACAAAAAAAAAAAATAATAATAATACTGAATGGATTTAAATTTGATGGATTTAGAGGAAAGGCAGTATTTTTTATGAAAAAAATTTTAAAACTATTTTTTTTTAAACATGAAACTAATTTTAACATTGTTAATTATTTAATTTGATCACAATTACTTAGTTCCAACACATTAAATATATGGCGCATTCTTAATCCGTGTTTTCTGTTGCCTAAAATTTTTACATAAAATGAACTTGATTGCTATATCTGAATTTTTCCAAATAAAAAAAAAAATATGCAAAACATGACTACAAACATGATGTAAAAAAAAAACTTTTTTTAAATTTTATTCACTCTCTTCTCTCTCTTAACGATGCTCCAAATATTTAATTTTTCGGAGATTCACCAAAAATATATTTTATATGTATATTTTTTTTCACGCAGTCGTAAGACATCGAAATTGTTGGAAATGCACTCTTTTAAAGTTTAAATAAAAGAATACGAACAATTGCCCTATGGGGAATGAGACCGGTCCTGCGTCTGCCACAGGATCGGTCCCTTCGTGCCAGAGACCGGTGCTCTGCTAAACCTACCCTATGTAAACAACTGGCAACTTTAATATTGGCTTGTTATAGGAGGGGGTCCTGCTTTAAACCACATAGTGGCATGCCACAGGACTAACCAAAGATGGGCATACCAGTGGCTGAACTGTTGGAATATGCTCCCCTACAATATTTGGCAATTGATAACCAACGCTTTTGTCGCATCTTTCCTGAGCGGATTCAGCATCTGTCTGGGAACTAAGTAACAAAGCTTTGCTTACGCTTACTCTGAATTTTTTTTGAGAAAGCATATTTTCTTGTCTTTTTGTTTCAAAAAGCAGTGCAGTTTCCAAGCATTAGTGAGTGAGGAGCTTAGAAGAGAAACAAATAAAGGCTATTACCACTTCTTTGACCTTATATTTATTCTGTAATTTGAGACGGCATTGTCGTGAAGGTCTACACCGCCCATTCCATTATTGTAGGAGTTGAGAAGCAGTGGTTGTGATACATTTTTTTTAAATCCTTTTTCCATCGCTTTACGCTGTGCATCGGTTCAATTTGTTCGAAGTTGGTGAGAACCGTTACCTCTTTGTTATCTGTCCAACGACAAACCAATATAGAATTTGTTCTATCATATTGATAATCACTTTCTCCCCGCTTCAGCCGCTTTCCTGTGCGTAGTGGGGCTTTTGTGATTCGATTGGGTCGAACGGTTCCTGTGGCGCAAAATCTTTTTTCACTTAAAAGACACATCAAATAATATGATGTGAAGAAATTGTCAAAATAAATTTGATAGACAATAGGATCTTTTACACATGTCAATAGTCTTAAAACAACGTCTGCACCCAAGCCAATTTGACGATCGTACTTGTCACTCGAACCAGAATATGGTATACAATTAAACAAGTAACCACCAATCGAACACAAACACCAAATCTTGTACCCAAAACGAATTGGTTTATTCCGGATATACATTTTGCATGACTGACGACCAAAGTATGGGACCATTTGTTCATCAATCGATAGTAGTTCACTCCATACACCGAATTGTATATATTTCTTGTTGGCAAGATCAAACAACGGGCGAACCTAATTGACAGTAAAATTTTTAAAATTCGAATTAATAGAAGAAATAGCGTTCTTTACCTTTGACAGCTTATCATCTTTATCCAGGTTATTATTGTTGTTGAAATGAAGAAAGCGTTTAATCTCTTTCAATTTGTTTCTTGACATAGTTTGCTTGACAATTGAATTTCCAAGGCAAGGATCTTCTGACCAGTAGTCATCAATGGATGGCAGGGTGTTATATCCTGACAAAATCAGTATTCCAAAAAAATGCTTTATGTCCACAAAATAATATTTGCAAGCTTTTGTTGCGCATACGTGTTTGACAGTCATGATAATAAAATCAAACATTTCTTTATCAAAAAACTTTTCAAACAATTGAATTGGTGAGAGGTCACTGATTTCAGCACGTAGCTTTGCTTGAATGATTTTCAATGGTTCAGCATTTGGTTCCAAATTAAAATCGAACTGCTTATTGGCGTCACATTTCTTTGTCCATTTTGGGTGGTCAAAACAGTCCAACGGTTTGTACGTAGGTCTTCCTCGCTTCAATGGTGGTGCTCCACAGGATGCCACTGACGGTAATTGCGACTCCAAGTCTTCAAAATCTTCTTCATTTGCTTTTAATACTTCATATGTTCCTGCAAGCTCGCACGTAGAAGGTTCCTGGAAATTAAAGCATTAAAAGGATAAAAAATGTAATAACTAGTTAACTTACCATGTCATTGATTGGAATAAGGTCTTCATCAAACATTTCTTCATCTGTAACATCACCAATATTTTCTGGTGGTAATACAATTATAGACTCTATTGGGTTTTCAAGTTCTTCGTCCCTTTCTATTATTCTTTCAATCTCTTTCATAGTGAGCACACGCCGATAAGCCATTTTTAATTAATTCACTTTGTAACGTTAAAACAAAAGAGATCTTTACAGCTCAGCAAATATCACTCAACTGTTTGTATTTGTTCGAAATACAATGTGTTGCAACAAAAAAACTTTGTTTTATCTAACTGTTGTCTACTTGTAAAAAAATCAACGCAAAACAAATAACTAAGCAACAGAAATTGTGCATTTGAAACTTAAAGCATCTTGCATTTACCGTTATCTGGATTGCTTGTATGTTTTGTTAAATAAAAATACACTTAAAATCAAAAAAGCGTATTCTCCAAATAACAGCCAATGTTCGCACTTGCGAACAGTGAAAAAAAACAGCTATAATCTAGTAGAAAAATTATTTTTTACTTAGGTTTTTTATTTTTGTTTGGCCATTTAAATTATTTAGACAAATTCCCTTTATTTAGTTTGAACATTTTTTAACAATTTATTTTTTTTTTGCAGTTATATAAAAATCTTCCTAAAAAGCGTCCTCAAAAATACCCCTGCAGGCAAAACATAAAACACATTTTTGATTTTTTTTTTAACGGCTAATTAAAATTAAGACTTAATATTAAATAATGGAAACATTAGGTTTTAACAAATTAATGTACCAAACTTTGTAACTTAGCAATCAAATTCAGCAAATTTACTGTTCGTAAGTACGAACAGTGGCCGACAATGGGTTAACTAAACCAGACTGTAAGCATACATTATAGGTGCTTAAGGAAGGCTCCGATCACATACCCGTTCATGGATGATAGAAATCCATCGGAAACTGCTTTTTTACAAAAAAAAAGTGTGGCTTATCAAGTTATTGCACAAAGAAAAGTAAAGAATTTCATAGTCTAAAAAAATGGTATCAAATTAGATGGTCTTTCTTGATACTTGATACTTGTAAAAAGTGCCAAAATGTGTCGTCCATTACATGACCTTCTTCGGAAGACTATAAGACAGTAAAAAGCATTTTATTAAGTCAATGTGGCTTATCAAGTTTTTGCAGAAATTTTATTTAGAATTTTTTAATTTTGAAGAAATGATATCTGTATTTCAGGCATTTAGTGCTGTAGAAACTTGTAATAAATGCCAAGATATTTTGGCACTTATTACAAGTATCTGTTGCTCTAAAATCCTGCAAAATAGCAACTATTTCCTCAAAATAAAAAATTCTTAAAGAGAATTTCTGCAATAACTTGATAAGCCACGTGGATTTGAAAAAAATGGGTTTCACTGCCTTATAGTCTTAAAGCGATGGACATGTACTAGAAGACACCTCTTGGTACTTATTACAAGTATCTAGAATATGAAAGTCCAGAAAAACAGCGAGTTTTTCTTAAAAATAAGAAAATCTTAAATAAAATTTCTGCAAAAACATGATAAGCCACATTGATTTTAAAGAAATGGTTTTCAATGACTTCTAGGCAGCTATTAAGCAATATGTTCGAGCTATAAATGCTTGTAATAAGTGACAGTATGTTCTATTACACATAGTTCTATTACAGTTCTATTACACATATTACGTCAATGTGGCTTATCATGTTTTTGCACAAATTTTATTTGAAATTATTTAATTTTAAAGACTAGGTAGCTTTTTTGAAGGATTTTCATGATATATATACTTGCTTTAAGTGCAAAGATGTGTCTTCTATTTCACGTCCATCGCTGGGAGACTAATAGACAGTAAACCCCATTTTGTTAAATTAATGTGGCTTATCAAGTTGTTGCAGGAATTTTATTTAGAATATTTTTATTTTAAAGAATAGATAGCCGATTTGACAGATTTTTGTGATAAATAAACTTGTTGTAAGTGCAAAGATGTGGCTTCTTTTACATGTTCCTCGCGGGGAGACTAGAAGACAGTAAAAAACATTTTATTAAATTACTGTGGCTTATCAAGTTTTTACAGAAAATTTATTTAGGATTTTTTAAGGAATTTTTTTGGAAACAAAAAAGAGCATACTGTTGGTGTAATTTATTTGTTGTATTGCACAGATATACAGGCATGTAATAAAATATGATTGACTTTGTTTTCAATCGATTTGGTCGAAAATGAAATTTAAATAGTGAATTTAAAGCAAAAAGAGATTTGAAGTTGTTTCAAGCGCTTCTGTTGGATCAGGAAAATCGATTCAATTGTTTTAATCTTTTAAAGTCCGCTACAGTGGACGAATAATTATATTCGAATTTTCCCAAAATATTTGCCACATAAAAGTAACAATTTTTCCTTTAAATTTTGCTCAAATTTACCTCCAAGTGCAGCAAAATTTTACTTAAAGTATTTGCAATGAAGTTGTAAAATACGCCAATGAGAAAACATTTTAAATATTTTGGCGAAAAACTCAGTTTAATGCAACTGAACTTATATTTATTTCGCTGCCAAAAACTAAAAACTAGTAAAAATGCAGCAAATGGATTAAGATGTTAAGATTGTTACACTTATCGTATGTGGTAGTAAAAACTTTAAAATACTGCAAATACCTATGAAAAAATCTCAATTTTTTGGGTGAAATTTTAATTATTTCTTCCACTATATTCTTATTTTTACACACAGAAAAATAATCTGCCAACCGAATTGAAAAATGTATTTTGGTTGCTACAACAAATAAATGCGGTTAACACAACAAAATTCAAATGTTATTTATGAATATTTTGGGTGCTGCAACTAAAATTTAGTTGTGTTACCCGATTTTAGTTGTAAAATCCAATAATCTTTATAAGCAACTATGTAATATTATCTGTTATATTCTGTGTAATATTATCTCTGTGTAATATTTACTTCCGTATATTCATCATCTACCTACTGTTTTATAAAAATATATCGTATTTGCTGATTTAAATAAATCAATGTCAGAAAACCCTTTTGATGTCACTTTAAAAAAAAAAACATTTTTTTTCTGAAACCTATAATTTTTATCTTTGAACAAAACGATGAATTCTGAGAAAATTAAAAACGAAAGTGAAGATTTTGCGGTAGATAGTGATGACAGTGTGGTGGATAAACATTTTTTGCCCTCGCATGATGATTTAACTTCGGAAAGCAGTGAGGTATAATAGTTTTAACCCATTGTGGCTTCACTTTTTATTTAAAAAAAGGTATTGCTAAAATTTTGAGTGTATTATCGTGTTTTTTTTATTTAGGAAAATGATTTGGTAGAACGTAATGATAAAACTCCTGATAAACATCGTGAAATAATGCAGGGATCCAGTGAGGTATGTATATGATTTTGTTTTAAAGAAATAAGTTTTAAAAGTAAGTATAATTCACAATATATTTGTTGTTCAGGAAAATGCAGTGGATAATGATAAAATCTGATCTTTTGAGAGAAAAAAGCACTCAGTAGATGATGAGTACAAAGAAGTAAATATTCTAAAAAAAAGGAAGACCTACAACAACGCTCCTAAGCGGTCTCAAAAAGAAGTATACAGATCCCGTCAAAATAGCTGCGAAAAAGATACAAAACGTAAAATCTTTGTTACCACACATTCCGCCAATATACCATCCAATCCATATATTCGATTTTTTCTGATTATTTAGACGTAATATCCCACTGTGCAATATTAAATTAGCCCAAAGGTATGTATAATTTTTTAAATATTTTTGTTTTCAATAAAATTATGCTGTAATAAATTTATATAAAATTCATGCAAAAACTTGACAATAAAATGGTTTTTACTATCTTCAAGTCTTCCAGCGGCAAATATTTATTAGCAGATTTATTAGGAGTAGCATTTATTAGGAGTATTTAATAAGAAATTAATAAATTTCTGAAATAACTTGATAAGCCACAAAAGTTAAAATAAATTATACATCGATGATTTCTTAAATGATTAGATCATCTGTTGGAAAATAATCTTTATCCTCCATACTTTAATCAATATATTAACAAAAAACTTCAAGTTTGCTTATATTTTCTTTAGAGTTAATCTTTTTGTTCAGAAGTGTATCTTATTGGTGTGGCATATCATGTTCTTGCGTAAAAAAAATATTGAAATATAGTCGAATTGTAAAAAGTAACATTTGCTCTAGATCTGAAAGTATTTGGAATATACCTTAAATCATTTAAGTGGATATTAATACCACCTTAGGTAATGCAATGAACACATAAAATCATTTTTTGAAAACGTGTGGCTTATCATGTTTTTGCACTAAGCCCTTCAATTATATTAATTTAGAAATGTTGAAGTGAGGAAGAAGAATAAACGTTTTTCTCTAGAAATTATAAACACTATTAATTTTTAAATCATACTAGGCTAGTTTCTGCCTTTTTATTGACAGGCTTATTAGTGATTTTCCATTTTTAAATTGTATTATTATTTGTGTCTTATAATTGTCAGATTGTCTCTATATGATACATTTTCAACAACCTGCGGCTGTAAGAATCAAACCTGAGCTCATCTTACATTACAAACGTAACAATACCAAGTCATGACCGTTTAGCGATCACACCCAAGTATGGCCTCGAATCTAATGCAGCTAAATTGCAGTTTTCTTTCCTATTAGCTTTTTCTGTAATTGTATATTATACTCAGAAGTGACAACACTAACAACACAAATAGTCTATTTTTAGATTTTTGTTTACTTTTCTAATCTCCTCAGTCTCTATTTCACAATGTTACCAGATTTACGTATGGTTTTTACGTTTAGGGTTGACAACTTTTGCGTTTTTAAGTTGATTATATTCATATTCATATTATTACGTTTAACCGTAATAATGTAGACATGAAATATGAATTTACTGCAAGCCACGAAATCACAGCTTTTTATATGCGCTAAAATCAGCTCTAATTTTGCCCAAAAGTAATGTTTCCATCTGAGAATTCGCCATATAAAAATCATGGCATAGGTAAGCAGGTTTGTAAGGGATTCTTTTTGGCTTACTCCCTTAAAACCCTGCTTGCATGCAAGCAGCGTATTTTACTGGGATATGTATGGTTAACCTAATTATGTACGATTACATGTATAATTATATAAATCAAAATTAAATAAATTAAAATATATAGTGTAGTATTAAAAAAATTTATTTTATTTTGGATAAAACATTATTTTGACGTATTCGTAGTTATATGTAAAGATATATCGTTTCATACCAAAAAATTATGGATTTTTTTTTAACTATATATTTCTGCGTTTGAAGTCTGATGGCAGTATATTAGTCTGTCCCGGATTTAAAAAAACTGAGAATTTCGTTACGTATTCAAACTTCTTGAGCTGTTTATGGTTAAAACCAAACATTTTTTGCTCTTACTTACTGGTTAACTAAGGCCTTCGGAGTGTGTTTTTATAATTGTTTAACAAATTAGAGTTTAAATATTTAGCAATTCTGAGAATATCATGGCAAAAGCGCTTATAAAATTTCCATAGATACATTTTGGTCCACCACAGCATCATTTAGTTTGAAACAAGTTATTTTATTTATTCCTTGTTTTAAATTGAAAGATGTAGTGAACCAAAATTTTATAAATATATACCCAAAAAATGCTCAGCAATATTAAACTTTTGAGAAAAATTTTGTAGAAAAATTAAAAAAAAGCGTTTAGCGAACTATAATTATTCTGGATTTTTTTATTTATACAATTTTGTAATATTGTCCACTTTCTGGACACCCTGAGGTGTATTCTTGTTGTTATACTCTTAACTTCCTGTGGAGCATTGGGCCTCATTGGATGTGTATTAAAACTTAGAAAAGGTTTATGCTGTAAGTTTTTTGAAAACCTCAAAAAAGTAATAGGTTTCTTAATATATTTTTATGGACTTGGCGTATATGATAGGATGAACTCACATTTGTAGGAAATGGTTTATATTACTTATTTTTTTTTTATTAATAATCATATAATTACAAATAATATCCTATTACCCTGATCGAGCACTAGCTACTATGGCTTTCGGCACGTTGTATCGAAAACAGACTGGTGCCTCTGGGGAGAATCGAACCCACGTACCCGTACTGATAAGCCAGTACACTACCAACTACGCTACCGGGCGCACTATATTAAATTGTATGTATATTCACACAATCATAAACAAAAATATAACATTTAGTGCAATTTTACCAGACTAAAACTCAGATTCAATTATATTTAGATGTACTCGTATAAAATCATATACAATTATATCAGATCATAATCCGGATACAAACATATCATGTTTGTACATAATTATATCTATTCGTATCAGTTTATATATAAACTGATACAATTACATAAACAAATTATAAAATCTAATACAAGTTTATCGGGCCATAATTCGGATATTATTATATCAGACATTTATATAAATGCATTAGATTAGATCAAAACCCACAATCATATGGGCCCATATTTCGGATAAAAATTTATAAGATTTCGCGTCATATAGAAATTGATATGACTACATAAATTTCCATATAATTTTTTTTAATCGGATAATTTATTTCAAAATTTTCAAAAAAAAAAAACTTTGAAAATATTCCCAAATTCAAAAAAGAACATATTTTCATAAAAATTTTTTATTTAAAAAAAATCCAAAATACATATATGATATAAATTTTCGTCATCTGTTTAACCTGACTTTAGATATCTCTCATTTCTCAAGGTTTTATGAATTGGGAGAAACGATGGATATGGTTAGATTGACAATACTTAAAAGCTATGGCATGCAAAGTCGCATGTTGAAACGTCCTCATCAAAATAATTGACGGCCATTTAAAATTGGAAAAATTAAAAAAAATTTGAAACTTACAAGAGTTTCTTCCTTTATTTTTTATTTTTTGCTAGTTTTTAACTTGAAAGATATATTTAATACCAACCTCCTACTTTTGAGAGTAGGAAGCTTGATAACTGCTAAGCCACTCTCATATGATGGCAAATTGATATTCGGATTCCATGGAAGAGATCAAAGACAGAACAATAAAAATTGTTTCTGCACAGATTCGATTTTGTTTATATGGATTTCATATTGTGGACGGATGCGTATTCTAAAATGGGTCTAACGAGAGTAGTAAACAATTGCTTGATTATGGATGGATGGATGGATCATTGAATTATTTTCCCAAACGTTTAATGAAACCTAAAACTCCTTTTGCTTTGTTTACAGTTTGCGATATATGTGAGTTAAATGTGAGTTTATTATCCAGTAATACTCCAAGATCAAGGAATGTATCTACATTTTCCAGATAATAAATACGATATTATGATTGCAGAAAATACAATAATATGATAACTGAAATAATTAGAAATTTTTACTAGAACATGCTGAAAGTAACCATATTATTGGTGAAATATGATTGATACAATAATAATTTAATTTAAGCAACCATTTATGGCTATAAAAACCATAGTTTTGTGGCCGCAATCATATTACAACCATATTTTTTCTCTGCGTGTACAAAAGGAGCAAACGAAATAATAAAGACAGATACAACTGCAAACAACTAAAAATTTAACTAATATTAGCAATTTAACTAATATTTAGCAAAAAGATTCTGCTAATTTTACTGCTTTTTCATCGTAATTTTTTACTAATTTTTAGTAACTATTTCTGCTATTTTTACAGAATTATTTGTATGAGTAGGGTGAGATATCCTGAAATAAACACCGATGTGATTTTATTCACATGAAAGACAATTTTGTGCAGATTAGTATTCAAAAAAATTCATTTATGAAAACATAAGCAAAATATACGGAATATGTTGTTAATAATGTATAGTCAAGGGTGTTTTTTATACAGGTATAGAACTTTAAGTTGGCAACACACTTTTAACTGGCGGCCATTTTGTCAGCTGTCAAGTGACTTATGTTTTGTTTGGTTTGGCATTTCAACATGAATAGCCACACGATCACCTACCAATGCGTAGATTTGGTGAATGGGCCTATAGCAAGATTGCCGTTAATCCCGATTTTCATACGCGAATTTTGTTTAGCGGTGAAGCTCAGTTTTGGTTAAATGGATACGTCAATAAACAAAACTGCCTTTTTTGGAGTGGTGATAATCCTCAAGTGTATGTTGTGACACAGTGAGATCCAGAAAAAGTTGGAAAAAGTCATCAAAAATTGGACCTCCAGACTAGATCACGTCCGAGCCAGCCGTGGTGGTTATATGTTTGAAGTCATTTTTAAATTATAATGCCAGAAGATTATCTTTCGAATAAAGTAAATTTCATATCAATTTAAAAAATTCATCTTTGTTTTATTAAATTTCAAAGTTCTATACCTCTATAAAAAAACACCCTTTATAAAAACCGCTATATTTTAAAAAAAGCACAGGAGAATAACAAATGTTTGACACTTTTGTATTCAGCGAAGCCAAGTCTATTTAAAAATAGGTATTTTAAAAACAGGTTCTGCAAAAAGTTGAAATCTGTTAAGTAGTGTTATCATTATTACAACAACATAATATTAAATGATAAGAAATTCCTATTAAGAATGTCTCGCTAAGAAGAACTTAACATTCAAAGATGAGAGGGAGATTGTCAAATCATTCATTACTAAAATTTTTACTTTTGCAAATATGTATTGTTTTGTTGTTGTTGTGCGGGGACAAACAAAAAATGTCAACAAAATAATGTGTAAAGAAAATTGTAAACAATATTTTTTTTTATTTTCAACAGAGAGAGCGAGAGTCACACAACAGAATTCTAAAAGCTTTTACTCTCAATTATAAAGCGCAGGTTTGAAAAACTCTAAAAATTTCCCACTATTTCTATGTTGTTGTTTTAATTAAGTAGAGATTTATAATGTAAAGGTATTAAAAGATTTTTGTGATGTTTCCAAAGGTACTTAACATATATTCACAGAATCAGTTGAGTTTTGGTGGTTCAAGCGTTTAGAACAATATACGAAGAAAAAAGTGATTCGATGACAAAAAACATATTTAAAGTAAATTATACAATTAAAATACAAAAAAAAAAATAATAACAAATTGTCAGTGCGTTTTTTAAATATAACGAAAAATATATTAAAATTTAAATTTATTTTAAACTTATAATTAAAGTTTAAAATATAATAGAATTAAATAAAATTCGCAAAAAAAAAAAACAAAAAAAAAAAAAAAATATCAGTTCAAATAAAAATCAATGAGAAAGTGAAAGTGAATATGTTTTAAAACAAATAAAATAATATAACAAAAAAATATCGTCTTAGCTTTCCTAAACTTTAGTGAATACTTTTCTATTTAGAAGTTGACGTCAATAATTTAGAAATACGTGTAAAAAAAAATTTTAGTAAAATTCTTAATAAAAAGTAAGTTTAAATGTTTATACAAAAATTCCTTTTAAAAAAACACAAAATAGATAATATTGCATAATATTTAAAGAAAAAAAAATATAAATCCTCTGCCCTTATAGTATAATTGGGTGTCTCAGTATAAGTGAATGTGTTGGAATATGAGAGTGAATGTATATATGTGTGTGTGTGTAAGTGTATATTGAAACAAAATAAGGCTAAGGACGTTTGCTGTTTTTTTTTTTTGTGTTGTTAGTGTGTAAAATGTGAAAGTTAAATACCAAACAGGGATATAAAATGAAAATGTTTTTAAATAGTACCAAAATTAGTACAAATACATTCAATGGTACTTAATTGGTATATAATTCGTTTAAAAGTTAATAAAAACTTAATAAACTTCACAGTTGTGTAATTACAGAAAGTGAAAGAGATAAATTTAAAATTGAAAACTCAAAATAATATATCAATAGAACAAAATCAAACAAAAAGTTAATCTAACTGAAAATGTAACTACCTTCCGTATTAAAATAAAATTGTTTTATATGAAATTTAATGTAACACATAACACTACTCAACGTCCACAAAACCTGGCTATAAAACACATATTTTTTTAATAGACCTATGTACGCTGAATCCAAATCTGTCAAATTGCTTTTTCCCATTTTGCAGTTTAAAAATATCGCGGTGTTTTTATATACACCATGCAATCCATTCTTGGGAATATTTTTCGCAATTTAGCCGCAAAGTCATGAATTTTTTACGGATATAAGTCTAAACAAAATCTTCTTTAATTTTATCATAATCATATCGGTGTTTTATCATGATATCCTACTGGTATTGCAAGGAATATAAAAATTGATCTTTTTTAGTAATATCCTTATAAGTTGAATATGTGGTAAAAAAAAAAATATATATCACTGTGCATAAACTAGTATTTCCCGTAAAGAAAGCCCTGTACCAAAATTGCAAAATCTATGTCCTGAAATATTTGGGAAAAAACTTTAAATTTTAAAATATTTTCCACAAGCTTCAAGTGTCAAAATACAAACAAATTTTCTTTATAAAAATATATATTTAAAATATTACCAATGAAGAATTATGAATTTTTTGAAGAACCTTTCTTTGTTATAAGGGAATGTACCTTAATGTGGCCCTATAGCTGGTATTTGGGCTATATAAAAAAAAACTAAGTGAAATATTCCAAATACAGTGGCTATCATAAATAAGTCAAAAAACTCATTATTTTATTTTTGCTTTGAATAGCGTTAAATATTACTCTCCATGTATCTTAATTCACACGTTTTTATTATAAACAAATTATTTTCTCTTATACTGATTAAAACTTCTAGTCAAGTAACTATATTTCAGTTTTGTATGAGAAAATTTTTAAAAAGCCCCTTCTTCGGGCGTGTCATAAATAAGTAAACACGCTGTCTTTGACTCGATTTTCTTAATTATTTGTTAAACAATTTAAAGTTTTTAGTTGAAATCGAGTGATTGATATTAGAGATACGAGGGCGGTTCAATAAGTCCGTGACTTTTTGAATAAAACACAGTTTTATGAAAACTAAAATTATTCAAGTTCGAGGCCATACTCTATATTTCTTTATTAGGATATTGCCCTTACAAATAATCTAAAGAGTTTTTTGTTTTCAAATTTATTATTTGACCCTTTCAGGAATGTGTGGATAGATCTATTTTTCGAAAGAGGAAACAATCCCATTACAAACATCAAACATTCATATAAACTAGTTTACTCACTACATGATAACAAATATATGAGCTTGAAGTTAAAGATTATCACCATTGATCAAAAATAAATTGACAACTTGTTTGTTATGTGCTAGGTCCACCTGTGGTGGACATTCAATAAACGTTTTTTGTTTTTTTTCCTCCTTTTTATTTTTTGTTTCGTTTATAAACAAAAACACGGGAAGTAATCTTGACTGTACTTTGTCTTTTATACAGGTTTGATATCATTTTTATTAAAAGTAAAAATAATGTTTTGTTTGGCCTCGAACTTGAATAATTTTCATGTTAGAAAGTGTTTTGCAACCGTCAGATAATGACAATCGTGGCTCAACTCGTTAAGAGGCGAGACTACGATGCATAGCTTGTTGCCAAGACCGTGAGTTCAAATCACAGTACGACACCAAAAAAAATAAAAAGTTTTTCATATAGAGCAAAATTAACAATATAAAATACTTTGTTCAATTGATACATAAATAACCACTGACGAGTCCCAGGAGGGGGACGAAACTGCGGCAGTCTGGTGTATCCCTTGTGTCAGTAAAATTTTTCAATAAAAATGTTTTCTTCTTCTTCTTCCTGTAAAGAGACTAACTAAAGAAATAATTTTCATTTTCATTGCACAATTAAAGGTCGAAAAAACATAATTTTTATTTTTAATAAAAATTATATCAAACTTGTATAACAGACAAAGTACAGTTCTCTTAAAAAATATATTCTTTAATTCAGCTATAATTTCGACTTTGAGGTGGCCCATTGTGCTAGGTTAATTACAGCAGACCGAAAATCTGCTATACTATATGAAGGCGGAAAATATAGAAAAGCAGCCACAATTTTGAATAAAGCATCAGCTGCTATATGCAAAGTAATTAAAACATTCAAAGATAATGTCACATAAACCGCAGTTGCTCATCAGGATAATCAAAAATCTCAACAAGAAGGAAGGATACATGAATAAAAAGTATGTCAACATCAAATTCCATAAATAAAATCTTCTCTTGTGGCCGACTATTTTTTTTTTTTTTTGTATTTTAATTGTTTCCAACAAAAATTTAAAATTAGTTAAACTATTAATATAAATTTTTTTTTCAAATGTCAAGACAAAAAAGATCAATTGGTCTGTCAGATTTGTCTTAAAAGTCGTTGAAAACTATATTTTTATGATTTATCATTTAAATTAGTTGATCATTCAGAAGAAAATTAAGACAGGTCAGTGGATTTTTTCGAATTTAAAGCTGACATATTTTCTATTCTCGTCTGCATACTGTTTGTTGTGCTTTTTGGTCGTCCTGAAGAGTAAACGCGGTCTACGCGTTATTACCTCTGAATGTTGTAATTACTTTGTATATAGCTACTTTTTCTATATGTTTCGGCTTCATCAAGTAATTTAATAATTTATTTTCGCTCTCCTGTACTTCAATGAACACAATGGGCCATTTGAATTCGAAATTATAGCTGAATTAAAAAAATTATTTTAATTGAGTGTTTTAAGAATTTGAACTAAAATGAGTGTTAATACTAATATCTCGATTTCAACAAATTCCTCATCTTTGATTTAACAAATAATTACCATAATTTTATCATTACTTATTATCATTATTACTTATTACACTGTTCAACAAAATCAATTTTTTTCCAAAATTACAAGGTCCAACCTATAAGTTTTGATAGAAGAGACAAAAAAAAAAAAAAAGACACGTGTATCGGCGGTTTGAAAGTTTACATATGGGTTTAATTTTAGGGGGAGGTAAAGTTTCCCCCAAATGCAAATTTTGTATTGTCAATCGGCTTAGAAATTCGAGTAAAGCTTACGTTTAAAATGTATGGTGAGTTCAGCAAATTTATGTAGAATATTATGAAGAACATTTTGTAGAATATATTAACCCTCTAACTCCTCAAGGTAAGGGTCTTTTTTGTCCTTCTTTTAAAAAAGAGCAAAAAAAACACCATTAAAACAGGGATAATAAGTAAAAACTTTTTTAAAATATCGGAAACTAAACTCGATGATATTTGACAAATTTGACATATTCATTCAACAACACGAGAAAAAAATAAATGTTCACTTTAGGAAGCAGATCACAATTGGGTACATTCCCATGCATATTTGCTAACATATTTAGCAACGCTGAGTTTAAAGCTGCAAAAATATCTATATTTTTAATAAACTCTTAAAATTAGTGTGAAAACAATAATCAAAATTTGTTGGTATTTTTTGATATAAATTTGACTGGTTACTACATAAAAACTGGAAACTACACTAGAGGTGTTCAAAAAAATAAAAGCGAATTCTAAATATAAAGGGCCTGTTATAGAAACGTGATAAGCCACATTCAATTTTTGTTTTGTGTTGGGCTTTTAAAAGTTAAACAAATTTATAAAATAGGACAATTGCAGGATGTTAATAACCTAGGTACTTGTACACTCAGGGAACTTCTGCTTTAAAAATTCAGTTTCTTTATTTTTAATGTAAATATCAGTCATTTGTAGAACAAATTAAATTTTGTACTAACGTTGTAGTTCATTTAAAAAAACAAACCACATCAAATGACTGTATTATGATTTTACATTAATTTTTTAGAGTATTTTTTTTGTTATTTAAAGAAACAAAAAAAAATGTTTGTTTATTTGTTACTAACATGTGGTTAATTTTAATTACAATTTTAACATTTAAAAACAAATGACAATGTTAGTTGAATTTACTGAAATGTAAGTTGTACTTTCTTTAAGCGAAATTTCATTTGTTTCTAACTACATTTGCAGTGGCCTTTACATACATAGTATTCTAAGTGTAATAATTGTTTCAGCAAGATTTTTATCAAAAATTAAACAATTGATGTCTAGCAATTAGCGGAGAATTATAAAACAGTAAATATGACTTGTCAAGTTTTTACAATAAACCCTTCATATATACACGCAGAAAAATAAAGTGCCAACCGAATTGGAAAGCGTATTTTAATAGTAACAACTAATTAATTCAGTTAGAACAACGCTATTTACCTTTGATTTCTGTGTACTTTGGGTGTTGCAACTAAAATTCAGTTAAATTAACTGTACTTTATTGTGAAAACTAATGTTCAGTTCTACCAACTGACTAAATTTAGTAATAACCGAATTTGAGTCGTAGTAACCAAATTTCAGTTGGCAAATAGCAAAATTTTTCTCTGTGTGTATATATAGTTCCTTTATATATAAAAACATGGAATTCCGTTTCGATTGGATAAAGAAAAAACGTGTCGGAAATCGATTGAAAAGTGAGACTGTGTTTTGTATGAAGAAAGATTACTTTTTTGCAGTTTTTGGAAAATTGTTTCAATGTCGTAATGTTTTTTATTCTAGATGATAAATTAATCGATATGTAGACAAAATAGTGTTATCGAAAAGGTATTCAAATTCAAATCGGTTAAGAACTAGCCCAGTAATTAAGAACTAGCCCAGTAATAATAGTTTAATCGATGAATTGCGATCAAAAAATTGTTCGTGCAATTTAAAATAGCCAATTCCGAGTAACGAGTAACTAGAACAATTTTTTTCGATTAAGCGAGTTAACCGAGTAAATCACAATAATGTTGTATCTCAGTTCACAATTGTGTTATATAATTTGTTTCGTATGTTTTTAAATTTTTATTTTTTTTAAAGTATAAATGTCCGTTACCGATTAATTTACATATTATGTATGCTTAGTAGGGGTAGAACATTTTTACATGGCAACACGATATGGCCAATACTGTATTGTACTGATAAGTAAATATGTTGCTTGGCTAATTGAAATTTTTTTTTTTAAAGAGAAGCAAAACTCAGGAAACTCTAGAGTTGGCGAATTTATTGAAGCTTTTTGTCTCATAGCCCT
Organism: Delia radicum; assembly: GCA_021234595.1. Lineage (NCBI taxonomy): Eukaryota > Metazoa > Arthropoda > Insecta > Diptera > Anthomyiidae > Delia > Delia radicum. Next base: position 116,343,867 of record CM037853.1, read on the forward strand.
GATTTTACTTCGTTGGGGTTAAGTGCTATGGGAACACCGAAGATGGGCGCAGCGATACATATAAGTGATAGAAAACTCATACATATTAATTTTCTAAATTGATGTTGTCGTCACCGTGAATCGAACCCGGGACCATCTGTGTAACAGTTCAACGCGCTAACCATTACACCACAACGTCCACTAAATATATTTCAAAGCTGAGACCAATACCTAAAATATCTTATTATTAGCAATTTCCTAAGATATTTTTAAATATCTTTAAACAATTACAAACATTATTCTACTCAAATGAAAGGTTAAGTAAATGGAGTAGAAGAAAAAAATTGTAACAATCGCAAAATTATAAAATTGTGTTTAAATTCGTTGCAAAATTTTGCATTCAACATTATTCATAGTCATTCTTTGGTGTTACAGCCCTTTAAATGTTTTCTTTCAATCGGATCTCTATTTAATTTAATGAAACATTTTTATTTTACAAAAAAAGAATTAAAATTAAACACAAATGTATTTTTAAAAGTACACGCAGAGAAAAAATATGATTGAACATGATTTTGAACACAGCATTGGTATATTATTATCCTAATTATCATATAAATGATTCTGGCTGATCATATTATGATGACTGAGAACGATTTTATCGTCATTTAGAATCATAATATGTTTGCTACGATCATACGCTTTGAAATCATAACACGATGCTCTTAAACTATCATAATATAATGCTCTTTTTATATAATATTTCTTTATATATTTCTAAGATATTTCGGTATTTCAAAAAATTCTGAAAGTTTTGTCCTTATTCTTTCCAAAGTCGAAATTTAAAATAACGAAAATAAACTTCTTAACAAGTAAAACATCACAATTATATATTGTTGCAGAATATCTTTTTAGTTTTAAATTTATAATATTAACTCGTTTTTTTTTGTAATTTTAATGACAAAACAATTAGAAGCTGCTGATTTTGTATTTATTTTATTGTGTACTTTAAAGGAAAACAATCAAATATTGAAATTATTTGAGTTACCTTATCATTCAGATTTAAACTTCCTGGAATTGTTAAATTCATTTTAGTTAACGGAAATAAAAAAAACTTTAAATACATACCACGGTACAATTGGGTAGGGTAGCGATTTGATTTTGGTGGTTTGAAGAAGATTGTGTGTTTTAAGTATTAACAAGGCTAATTTGTTGACATAAAATATTTAAAATCGGAAAATAAATATTTTCGTACCGCTTGCTGTTTTATTTTATCAACATTACTCAATGTTAAAAAAAAATGTTTAGACATCATTAACCCATCATTACTTGCGCCCCAAAATGACCGCAAACTTATTTATTTCAATTTACAAATACCGTCAATGTTTTGCTTACTCAATTTGACCAAATGCTGTGCTGAAAATGTTGGCCAAATTGAATAACGTTATCCGTGCCGTGCCGTGCTGTATTGAGCTTAAATATATTATTTCAAAAAATTTTTAAACTCTTTTTTTACAAAGACATTATTCAAATCCATAAAATATTCTGAACTAAAATAGTTAAAAATTCTTTAAAAATATATTGTATTATACTAATACTTTTCACTAAGACTACCTAAGGATAAATATAATTTTGAATATTTTTCAATGGCTTTAATTAATGTATGGTATGTGAAATAAAAAAGAGTTTAAATATTTTTGTTCAAATATATATAAAACTGACAGTATCTACTTTAATGTCAATGCAGCACGGGTTAGCGTTGCTTAATGAAGCCAACATTTTTTGAACAGAAGCTTCACACATTGTGTCATAATATTTCTTATCGCGTTTTTTAACCCTTTCACTACCCTTGTACACTACAGTGTATACATTTAAAAAAAAATATATAAAAAAATTTGATAATGTAATAAGCCTTTATATATATTTTTTTTTGTAATATGTTTATTCGGATATTGGTCGTTGAAAAAACTATCATTATATGCATATAATGGTCGCGATATTTATCAACAAATTTCATATTTTTAAATCAGGTCGAAAAAAGTGGCGTTTGGTGTATCTCCTAAAGTACCAAAGCTAGAATCTCGAAATTTGGCACATAGCTTTATCTAATAATATCTTAATCTAATACTTGACCAGAATACAATCTAACAAACATTTTTGTATATTCCAAAGTTTAAGTAGTGAAAATGGGCTGAGAAATTTCAAAAATTCGTTTTCCGGACCTTTTTTTTTGGAGGGTACTTGAAAACATCTTTCTTTCTTTATTTTTGATTTTAGGACAACTAACAAGAATCTGAAGTACAAATAGAAATATATTCAAAAATAAAAGGGCGCACTGTGGTCAATATTTTGAGATAGCGGCCAAAACTCCTTTTGGTTTTTGTTCTCCGATTTTAAAGTTATTAGACTCATATGAAAGTAGACAGTAGTAAACCTCGGGAGCCAAAAAATTAGAACTCTATTTCAACTATTTCACTGAGAACAGGGTGGTCCAAAATGGGCTTTTTCAGAATTTAGTAAATTTATGATATTTTTAGTTAATTTTTAAAGTTTAAATGATCATAACTTTTTTGTTTTTCAAGATTTTTGGACGAAATAAATTTGTGTTGTAACTTAACTTATTTCCTATTACTGAAGCTCTACTGTTTTCAGAACAATTTAAATATTTTTTTTAAAAAAGCTCAAATTTCTCGGAAATTTCCTACTTCATAGAGCACAACTCCTGTGAGTCAATCTGAGTCAAAACACAAATTTACTATTTTGTAGTGCTAACTCTCCCGTACATTCCTATATATACATGTCCATGCATCGGGACTGCACTTTTTGAGCTACAGCAATTTTTCTGACCCAAGGTAAGATATTCGGTACAAATGCACGTCATATTTTTTGAGAAGTTATTTGTATGTGAAAGTGGCTATTATGCATATATTTTGATGAAATTTTGTACAAGAGTTCTTATTGACCCAAAAAATAATTCTGTTGAAATTAGTAGAAGTTGGCCCATATTTGGAAATAGTCCACATAGAAGGGTGTATCAAAATTTTGACAAAATGACAATAGAACTCTCAAATTATGTGGTATCTAGCAATTCATTTGGAAAAGGTAAAAAAGATTTTATTGGCATCTAATATTACACAACTTAAATACCTGAAAATTGCAAATAAATTTAAAACCAATGGAAATAACTGGTAAAACCAAGTACCTGTTATATTATGTTTCAAAGAGGTAAAAAAGATCATGTTGAAACTTCGAGCAATAGTATATTAATCCATGCATTCATTTTTTTCTTCATTATTGTTTAAACAATGGCTAAATTCAGTTATAGTGTTCTATCTGATATATATTTTGAACGGAAAGATGAAAACGACATTATTTTACATATAATGAATAATCCATTCTTCAAAATATGCGACAAACAAGAAATTAAAATTCATAACTTAAAAATAAAAAACTTTTTAAATACTTTAAGAAAACGGTACAATCAATGTTCCAGAAACAAGAAATTGTTTTACTCACGCAACCAAGAATGGCTAAGAAATAAACTTATTTTTAAAAAGCCATCAGTAACTACCACGGAAACTGGAAAAGGTGGTCGACCAGCAAAGCCAATTGATAATTGTAGTGAAAGATCACGAAGACGCAAGCTTAAACATATCAATGAAGAAGTTTCTTGTAGCATCATAAAGGATTCATTTCTGCATCAAATTCAACCATCGAAAACTAAAAAGAGTAAAATTGCTATCATTGAAAAAATAGTGGAAGCAAGCCCCAGACGCACAAAAAGGATTTTAGAAAGTATGCCGACACCAACTGAAGAAAATCAATTTACTCCAGAAGAAGCATTTGCACTATTTTTGGATTTGAAAATGACTAAAAACCAATATACAGAATTGCGGAAGTGAACCAATGAAAAAAATTGTGGAATTTTTCCATCATATCGAGATGTAGTTTCTGCCAAAGAAAAAAGATTGCTTACCTTCACCAACTGCTATTAGTGTAACTTCAAGTTCAGCAGAAATAAAATTGCAGGATCTTCTTGAACACACTGCAGAACGATTATTAAAGACATTTGATGCTGACTATTTAAAGAAGTTTAAAAATTGCAGCATGACTTTAATTTCTAAATGGGGATGTGATGGGTCCTCTGGCCAGAAACAATACAAACAATGTAATGCGGAAAATTCATCAGATGCCAATTTATTCATGATTTCTTTCGTTTTATTACGTTTAACAAAAACTTATATTGGTTCAGAGCCGTCAACTAGTAGAGCTGCAGAGATAGATGTATGGAAGAATGAAATTCCCTCGTCAACAAAATTTTGTAGACCAATAAAGTTTGCTTACAAAAAAGAAACTAAAGATGTCATAACTGAAGAAGTTGGCAAAATAAGAGATGAAATTAAAGAACTTCAACCAGTGATATTTGAATTTAATGACCAATGCATCGAAGTTAACTTTAAAATGTCACTTACAATGATCGATGGAAAAGTTGCACAAGCTTTAACCGAAACAAAGTCTTCGTCAAGCTGCACCATATGCCAAAAAACATCAAGTCAATTGAGCCAACCACCAACACAAGACGATAGTTTTAATGAAGCATATGAATTTGGAATGTCACCTCTTCATGCTAGAATTCGTTTTAAGTTTTTTGTAAATTAAAATAAATAGAAAAAATTAAACAAAAATCTAAAAATAGAATATTTGTGGTTGTTAGTGTTGGTCACTTCTGAGTATAATGCACAATAACAGAAAAAGCTAATAGGAAAGATGCTTTAGACATTTAAACTACATTACCTTCGAGGCCATACTTGTCATGGTTACGTTTGTAATGTAAGAAGAAGCGCAAGTTTGATTCTTACAGCCACAGGTTGTTGAACAATGTATCATATAGTGACAATCTGATAATTATAAGACACAAATATTAATACAATTAAAAAAAATGGAAAATCACTGATGACGCCTGCCCATAAATGGCAGAAACTATTCTAGTTTGATTTAAAAATTAAATAGTGTTTTTAATTTTTAGAGAAAAATATTTATTCTTCTTCTTGAACTCAACCTTTCTAAAATAAGTCTGGGTCCTTTGGGACGCAGATTCATATGGGTTGAAATTGGAGATTTAAAAAAAGAACCAAAGATATTGTTTGTTTTTGACGTCACCTTAGGACAAGTTTAAACATCCTAAAAAACATCTCACAATTTATGAGTACATTAAATAAAGAAATTATGTTACAGTACACCTATCCCTTTATTTACATGATAAATACTTCCTGGAAAAAATCGCGTAAATCGAATTCAAAAAAGTTTGTATGGAAAATCGTGCAAATCGAAAAAAGACAAATGCTGTATTTAAAATAATTTTTAATATATATATTTACTTGTTTTTATACAAAAAAAACGTAAACAAAAGAAAAAAAAATAACAAAAATCGTGTAAATCGGGGACATTTCCATATTCCTCGATTTTCACGAGAAATACAAAAATCGTGATAAAGCGAAATCGAATAAAAAAAGTATCGTATAAATCGAGGGATATGTGTAATTAATTTAAAAAAACGTTTAGAATATGTACTCGATTATTGTGGTCTAGTAGTATTTGGCATATTAGTGGTTTGGAGCACTTTTTCTTACTGGGCTAGTTCGTAGCCGATTTTACATTTGTATACCTTTTTCAAAACACTATTTTGTTCATACATCGATTAATTTTTCACATACTCCTACAATAAAAACTGTTCCGATATTATTTTTCTTTTTTGCAAACACACACAGAGAAAATTTTAGCTATTTGCCAACTGAAACTCGGTTACTACGACTCAAATTCGATTATTACAAATTTCAGTCGGTTCTCACAACTTAACATTAGTTTTCACAACACAGTTCGGTTAATTCAACTAAATTTTAGTTGCAACACCAAAAATATTCAGAAATGAAATGTAAATATCGTTGTATTAACTGAATTTATAAGTTGTTAACATTAATAAACACTTTTCAATTCGGTTGGCACTTTATTTTTCTGTGTGCACTTAAAGAAAGTTATCTTTCTTTTGCTACACACACTGGAAATTTTTATATTAAAACCAAAAACACTACCATTGTCGTAAGACAGTTGAGTGCATATGAGGGTTAATTTTAATATTACATTTTTATGGCATTTAATGTGATATAATATTTAGTATTATTGATAATGCGTAAGTTTAATATTTTACAAAATATCTGTATTTTTTTATTAACGTATGCGGAATTTTATTTAACGGTATGTAATATTAATCATACGCCCCAGTTAAGTTCAAAATAAACAACAAAGAAATCGGTTTATTAACAATTATAATATTTCAAATGGCTACAAGTTTATTTAATAAGTTTTTCAATCTTAAATGCTTAAATAAATACCTTATATGAATTTTGAGTCACAACTCTAAACCACTATGTATCTAGAAGACGTTAAATTTTTGAAACCAGTAGTTGTATATTAGGGCGGGTCGATTTAAAAATCGCTCAACGTATCGTATTCTAGGGATCAAAATAAAAAACTTTTCCGAAGGAACCAAACGTCTAAAACGAATTCAGATGTCCCGAAATTTGACCCGTAGGTTGAAATTTTGAAAAATCCCACTTTGACCCGTTTAGAGTGCCCCAATCGAATCCAACCCAATCGAATATATTTATACTCTATTTCTTCCGGAGAAGAAATATAGACCCTAATCTTGGAAAGGCTCCTCCTACTTTCTGAAATATCTCTATCCCGAGATTTGTATATTTTGCTTAAAAAAAATACGGCTAAAAAGGCCCTCTTTTAACTTAAATTTTAACCCCTAGAATGATGATTTATGCATTAATCTGCTGGAGCGTCTCCCGGGGAAAAAGTATCTCCCATAATCTTGGAGAGATTCCTCCTACTTTCTGAAATATCAAAGTAGGCTTTTTCAAAATTTGAGCCTACGGGTCAAAAGTCGGGACATCAGAATTCGTTTTAGAGGTATGGTTCCTTCGGCAAAGTTTCTTATTTTGATCCCTAGAATACGATTTTCTTTGAAGCTGATCAATTTTTTGCCTCCATACAAATCGACCCGGCCTATTGTATACAAAACTCAAAAAAAAAAAAAAAATTATATCAAAATTACAAAACGAAACTGTGGTACCATTTACCTCAAAAAAATGTACCAAAGTGCTTCATAAATGGTTAATCTATTTTGTATGTGTGTTTTTGTTTTCTTTGATACGTCATTGAACAACACACACTCCCTAGCAAAATACATTTTATGAACAAAGAGAAAATTTAACCAACGACTTTATAGAACAACAATTATATATCATTCACTCATCGAAAGATCATGAAAAAATCCATCCATTTTTTGACCTCATGTCTTAATATTTTCTTTAAATTAAAAATATATATTCTCTATGGGGGCCTATAACTCATGTCCATATTCAAATTTTTAAATAAAAACACACGTAATTTTTTCACGGTTTGACTTTTTAGAAAATTCAGAAAAATTCCATAAGGATTTAACTTTAATAGCTTCGATACCCTGTATAGTAAGAAGAGTCTAGGTCCTTAAAATAGCCATCAAACTCAAACTCCACCTCTTCATTGCTTTCAAATCTTTTACCACAAAGCCACTTTTTCAAGTTTGAAAAAAGAAAATAATCCGAGGGAGCTAAATCTTGCGAATAAGATGCGCGTTGAAGCAATTCGAACCCTCATTCAATGATGTTGACTATCTCTGTTGAAACATCTTCAAACGCGGCACCCATTTTGGTCACAGCTCATCTCCAAAGAAAATAATCCCAGTGAACTAAATCTGTCAATTAAGGTACGTGATGAAGCAATTCGAACTTTCATTCAACAATGTTGGCTTTCTCTATTGAATCATCTTCAAACGCGCCACCCATCTTGGGCACAGCTCATCTGCAAATTTTTGATCAATATGACATGTAAAGAACTTTTTGAAATTCCTTGCAATTCAGCCAGTACACGCACCTTCAGCCGACGAGCATCCAATACCATCTTGTGGAATACCGTTTACAGTGTGGAAACCACATTTGGTCGATCACAACGGTGTTCGTCTTGGCATCTTGTGCGGAATCGTTTAAAACTCTGCCACCCTATATTTTATAGTTGAACACGAAGGAGCAGACTCCCCCAGCATAGAATCTAGCTCGGCTTTGATATTGGTTGGACTGAGACCATTCAAATTAAAGTATTGAATAGAGGACACGAAGTTATCCTAATTACACTACAAACGATTCTGGCTGATCGTATAATGTTTACTGATAACCATTTTAACCGACATTTGTAATCATTATATTATTGCTACGATCATATTATGATTGTCAGGTATTGCAATCATAACATGATGCTCTTAATCTATCATAATATGAGGCTCTTTTCTCTGCGTGTACATAACGGTGACCAATTTTTTCCATGTTTACAAATTCGACGAGATCGTTCATTATTGATGGCTCAAAAAAAAAGAAATAGTAAATAACGTGGCGCCTTGAATCCTAAAACGTATGTTTAATAACGTTGCCACTTTAAACCAGAGTAATTTTTTTCAAACTACTGCCGCTATTTTTGGGACCGCCCGCGTAAATAGATGATTTTAAAATACTAAAGTAATTCAATATAATAGTGAATAAAAAAATTGTGTAATGTTGTTATCCAATAAATGTTTGAGCTTTTTGATGACACCTTTTTTTAAAAATTAATTAAAATTATAAAGAGCCTAGTCCTTAACTGTTGCATTGATCAAATAATATGAAAAATAATTTCTTTGCTAGAAATTAGATTATGGATTGTACATCATTTTTGAAAATCTGACCGATTCGGCGATGCATTTTTAAAATACACAAAGTCTTAAATATTCCAAAATTTATTTCGTTTTTGCTTAAAACATAAATAATAAAGAAATATCTTTATTAAAATATGACTACACTTATAAAAATTATAATGCCAGTGGCAATTTCAAAAAAACTGTAAAAAAAACACGATTTTTTCCAAAAAATTTTAAAAATCGGTTAACCTATAAAAATATTTTTTTTCTATATTTTGAATGATATTTAAGTTCACAAAATTATACAAAACTATATGGATCCATGCATGATTCATATATGTTCATAAATGATTTATATAAGTTCATATGAGTGATCATATATGATCATAATAATAATACATATATAATCATACATTTACATGTTTCCATACATGATCATTAGGGTGATAACTTTTTTTGGACAACATTCTCCCCAGGGGTTTTCTAATGGCAAATATTGTATTAATGATAAAAAAAACTATTTCAGTTCAATTTGGTAAAAAAAAACCTTGCGCACCGACAGCGATTTCTAAAATGCCTTTAATATATTTATTTTAAATTTTTTTAATAAAAATTTTTTTAAATACTATTCCATTGACTCGAAAACGGACTTTACTATTGATATCAGCATGCCTTAATTATATAGATGTGATGGTCAGACGTTGAGGCATCAAAAAAAGTTTTTTTTTAACTTTGATTCAAAACTTTAACGAGTTTGGTGCGGAACCTTTTTTAACGATAGCGAAAAACTAAAAACGCAGTTCTTAATATTTGTCCATGCCCTACACGATTTTGTCTGGGGAGATTTGATATTTGCAAAAAATGCAAAAAGTTATTGCAATAATGATCATATGTGTACATTAACGAAAATTGACGTAATATTTACATGTATGTTCACAAATGAACTCATATAAGCATATATAAATTCTGTATGGTGGTATATGAACATGTATGATATCGAATGACTTCATATATGACCATGAATAAATTGATTCTTAACCGACTAGACTAATTTTCGTTCTAAGGTATATACAAATTACAAACATTTTTAAATGAAGCTTTGGTCTTTATATCTGACGTGCCATTATTGAGTTAAAGAGAAATATATTCGGAAGTTGGTACTGTACTTCTCTAATTCAAAAAGGTTTCGATTCCCACCGTTATCTTTTTTCACATTAAGCAATAAAAAATAAATTTAAAAAAATGCATTTTTGATTTAAATGCAATATCTATATGCATTTTCGAAATTGTTCTTCCAATTCAAAATTTTTTAAAATTTAATCGCAAGACTTAACATTTTTTAAATAAAATAAAACTTCGGGTTTTCTGTGACGCGAATGCCATATAATTTTCTCGATTTTATGAAAAAAAAAACCTTATCAATCAATTCCATCCCAGCAAAAAATAGTGCTTACCCAGAACCGCTTCCAGAAGGCATTATTTAACTATGAAGCGCAGCAAATACAGAAGGCATGATTTTTTTCATGATGTCCCACTTGTTGTGTCACTTTTAAGCAGGTGAAAACTACTTATTTCATGTGCCCTTAGAAGCAATAAATTCATGCCTTCTTAGGCAATATCAAGCGGTTTTTTGTATGTTGACAGCATTAATGCTTCTTAGTATGCATTCTTTATTGTTTCATTGTAAGCATTATTTCCTGCTTCAAAGAAGGAATTTTGTGAAGCACTACAGAATACCTTCCCTAATTGCTTTTTAGCATTTCAGGAGGTGAAGCGCTACTTTGGAAGCATTCAAATGTAGTTACTGCTTACTAAATCCAAGTTATTTTTTGCTGGGATAGAAAAAATTAAGCTTTTGTATAATTTGTAATTTTTTATTTTTAACATGTTTTAAAAACAATTTATAATTCAGTTAACAATACAACATGAATTTTTTAAGTCTGTCTATCTAAAAAATAAGAGTTTGGTGTGGATGCAATTTTCGTATGCATTTTGCAAAATGCATTTCACATATTATAATTGCATGAAAACTGAATTTTTTGGAGAGACAAACCAGAAGAAATCACTTTTTTTATATAGAATATATAATGATTTTAAATTGTTTTAAAACCTGTCTAAATATAAAAATGCAAATATTATAGAAAATTATAATTTTTGTATAGAATTCATAGATAAGTTAAAAAAAAAAAAATCGGGAAAATTAAATGGTATTTGCATCGCAGAAAGAGCTAAACCCGAGTAAAACCGTTAATATAGAATCATATCTTATTTAATATAATATTATTTAAAAACATATAGCTTTATATAGCTCAATATGGATATATGCGATGACACATATGATCACATATAATTTTATCTTGGTTTTGGTTTTTGAAAATTTCTGATATGTTCACATACATATTAATATCTAAATATATATCCATTGATATAATTTGATATATAATTTCATATCCCTTGATACAATGTTATGTTGTTTCATCACCACAAAATTTTATAGTTTTGGTTTATTTACAAAATTGTTGAAATGTCAAACACATTCAGAAATGGAAATTTTATTTACGGCCCTTTCGCACTTTAGCTGACGAAAATTAACCTCTACAAATGTAGTTTTTTAATTAAAAGTTAAATTTCGCTTTGTAAATATAAAACATTGCAAATTGTCTCAATTGTATCAAAATTAAGACAATTTCAACTGTAATTAAAATGAATGGTGTTTTCTTTTCTGGAAAAAAGATTTGCATTTAAAGTGCAAACATTTCAAACATTTCACCCTCGCCCCAATAAAATGCTTCATTTTTGCAATAAGAATAGAAGACAATTTTATCACATATTGCTTTCGTTAAAAATGTGTGTTTATACAATATTGTTATGGCAGTCCCGGTTCGAATCTCAGCCAACATGAAAGAATTTTTTTTAATAACTATTTTTTTTTTAATTAAATTTAAGTTAGCTTCATATTTTTTTTTTTTTTTTATAATTTGTATGATAATTTTGTTTTTTTAACGAATTTTATGTCAAAAATTATTAAATACTTGCAAACAGAAAAAAACAAAATATTATAACATAAAACAAAATTTTTTACGATTGGGTTGATTGACGGTTTTTTTCGCAAAAATAATGTTTAATGAACACTCGAAATTCACTTTTTTCCATTTTTAAAAAATCCACAAGGTTGTATGTTCTGAAGAGCTGTTAAACGCAAAGTAAATGACGGAACTTGCTCGAAATTTTACAGTATTCTATTAATTTTTGTATAGAATTCATAGCTAAGTTAAAAAAAAAAATTGGGTAAAAATGGTATTTGCATCACAGAAAAGCTAAACCCTAGTAAAAACGTTCATATTTACTATAATATTATATAAAAACATACAACTTTATATAGCTCAATATGGATATATGTGATGACGCATATGATCACATATAATATTATCTTGGATTTGGTTTTTGAAAATTTCTGATATGGTCACGGTCACATACATTTTTATATCTAAATATATATCGATTGATATAATTTGATACATAATTTCATATCCCTTGATACAATGTTATGTTGTTTCACCACAAAATTTTGTAGTTTTGGTTTCATTCAAAAATGAAAATTTTAGTTACACCCTCTTCCACTTTAGCTGACGAAAATTAACCTCTACAAATGTTGTTTTTAATTAAAAGTTAAATTTCGCTTTGTAAATATAACATATTGCAAATTGTCTCATTTGTATCAAAATTAAGACAATTTAAACTGTAATTCAAATTAAAATTATATTTTTTTTAATTCTAGGTTCTATGATTATATCTCAACTGAAAGTAAATAACTATAAAATCTTAATTCCAATATAAATAAAAATTTAAAAGAAATCTTTAATTGACTTATAACTTCTGTAATTACAAAAACTCGAAAATCAAAATAAATTGCAAATTATCTGAATTTCAAATAGAAAACTTTAATTTACGATAAAAAAATATTTTTAGATTAATTTATTTAGATGTTCCTGATTTAAACTGAAATGGTAAATAAATATATCAAACGCTTTTGTAGCTTGAAAAATATACATCATTATACAAGTTACGAGGTCGGAACAATAAGTCCGTGACTTTTTGAATGAAACACAGTTTTTTATGCAAACAAAAAATTATTTTCAACATAATCTCCTTTTAGCTTAATACACATAGTCCAACGTTTCTCCAATTTTTGTATCCATTCCATAAAATGGGATTTTTCGAGGTCCATAAAATAGGCATTTATTGGCCATATCGAGTCGTTTTTTTTTTAAATCATCGTTAAATCGGTCCAATAAGTTGGCATAATATTTGCCGTTTATTGTTTTTCCCTTATGGAGGTAATCGATGAGGATTATGACGAGTGCATCCCAAAAAACTGTTGTCATCACCTTATTGGCCACGATGACGTTTATGGTCAATTAAGGGCAAACGCGCCACCCATCTTGCAGACAGCTTTCTTAAACATGTTCGGGTGTATTGAGCTCAATTGGCCATCCAGAACGTTCAGCGTCATTTGTATTTTTGCGACCACAACGAAACTCAGTAAACCACTTTTTTTACCATTGAAATCGATTGTACAGAGTCCTCATAGTATTTATCAAGCTTTTACTTCGTTTGATTAACGATTTTTTTTCGCAAAAAATAGTGTTTAATGAGCACTCAAAATTCACTTTTTTCCATTTTAAAAAAAAATCCACATGGTTGTATGTTTTGAACAGCTGTTAAACGCAAAGTAAATGACGGAACTTGATCAAAATTTGACAGTCTATTAACATTTGGTACTTGATTTTAGCAGTGTTGTATTTCATATAACTACGAGGAAAGTTCGAGAAGTCACAGACTAATTGATCCGCCGTATTTGCGAGTTTTCATGAGAAGACCTAATATTAATGTTTTAAAAATTAAAGTAACCAGACGATATTCATATTTAAAATAATATATGGAACATATTAAATCCTATTATATTGAGTTATAAAAATTTGATAACATTGGAAGATTTCAAAATTCGAACAAATCTGTATCAAATCTCTTCATATTATATATAAATGAATATAATATTATAATTATATGTAATTTGATACAATTTAATCGAGCAATTTTTCGGATGACATTTAACAATTTAATTATGGGGTTGAAAATAGATAAAACCATATAAAGCTACATATAAGTTTTTTCTTAAATCGGGAATTTAATTGTATATAAAAAAATTTAAATTTTAGATTCATGTTTAAAAAATTTTCAATTTACAGAACCATTTCCAAAATGCATATAAAAATTGCATTTGCATAAAAAATGCTTTTAATTTAGCCTGTATTTTTTTATTGTATAAGTTTGAAAGAGGACCACAAAATGAATCGGATGCATTTCGAATCAGAGAAATCTGATAACAAATTTCGACAAAAAAGCTATTCACAATTATATACTTTTGTGATTTTTTAAGTTTTTGAAAAAATAGAAAAAATCCTGAGTTTTTGAATACTCCATGAGTATGTGTGTATAAAAAACATATTTCAATATGGTGTATCAAAGAACTGATGATTCACGATTTCACAAAAAAAAAACTTCACACAAACTTATACCAAAGTTTTGATATAAATCATACAAAATACCTTTCGTCCGCACAGGTGTAAATACATAGTAAAAAGTATTGTGTATGGATCTATATAAATGACCTTGAATGTATTACACACTATTTCAGCATTATTGTCGTCATCATTTTGGAACATAAGAATTGTATACATACTACAATATATAATCGTAGTTGTTCTTTTTCCAAGAATTATAATTATGATGATTTATGTAATGGGTGTGTTTTGTGAGAAATTCTTTGAATGCCACTTTTCTCTTGAAAAGTCTGTTGCTACAAACATTTTGAGCGATTCAAGCGCAAAGAAAAAGCTTAATTGGCCATATATTTCCTTTTAGTTTAAAATATGCGAACAGATAACAGGATTTTTAGAACTATTAACGAAATATGCTTTTTTATTGTGTATATGTCATCTTGGAAGATTCTACAATAAATTGGGAAAAAAATCAAATTGGGTTTAATTATCATTGTGCAAACAACAAATGTGAAAAAGGTTTTATAATGTGTTGGCCACATTGTCAAATTGTCATAACAGTACACAGTGAAATATGTCACAAAAATAATTCGTCATTTCTTACTTTGAGTTCCGATTGCAATGAAATTTGGAACCGGCAAAAGTGACATTATATTGACTCCAAAGTATTGCTCTTTTTCCATTGCCAATTTTTAGTGTTCGACTTTTGTTTGTTTCTTATTAGATTTAAAAAAAAATTTAATATATTTGCAATCTGCTAGTAGAGCCCTATCTATTTTATATGGTTGAAAAATTAATGACAGTAATTTTGGCAACTATATCGCAAGGTATATGTCTACCTTTAGCCTCCAATTTGTATGATTCTAACAAAAAGTCAAAGTTGATCATATCGTTTTCATACACTTATAAAAAAAAAAATGAGAAAAAATCAGTAAAAACTTTTGTTAAAACTACACTCACAATATTTTTTCCGTAAAGACTACTGAATATACACATTAATCTAATTGAAAATCAGTTAAAATTCAATACTCAATACTATAAAACAACATTTTGTATTAAATAGAAAATTTTACGTGAATATTTTAACTAATACCGAATGTCCGTTTGTTTATATATTAAATAACATACAGAAAAGCTAGAAAATAAATAACTAAATATTCATTTGAAAGAACTTTACTGAATAACTTTTTAAATAACTGATCAACTTTTATGAAAAATTTCTTGAGAGTGTACTAAAAATTAGTTTAAAATCTAATCTAAAACATTGTTGCCATATTATAATTAAGTTTTACGTAATTGGAATTAACAAAATAGTTTGCAAAAATTAGTAAAAAATGTGTTAA